>JAXIVJ010000295.1:0-282787 GCA_036785665.1 Chirona hameri | reverse complement strand
CCTACTGAGATACAGGGATGGACATGAGACGCTCCCCCTACTGAGATACAGGGATGGACATGAGACGCTCCTCCCTACTGAGATAAAGGGATGGACATGAGACACCCCTCCCTCCCCCCCAATACTGAGATACAGGGATAGACATGAGACGCTCCCCCTACTGAGATACAGGGATGGACATGAGACGCTCCCCCTACTGAGATACAGGGATGGACATGAGACGCTCCCCCTACTGAGATACAGGGACGGACATGAGACGCTCCCCCTACAGAGATACAGGAATGGACATGAGACGCTCCCCCCTACTGAGATACAGGGATGGACATGAGACGCTCCCCCTACTGAGATAAAGGGTTGGACATGAGACGCTCCCCCTACTGAGATACAGGGATGGACATTAGACGTTCCCCCCTACTGAGATACAGGGACGGACATGAGACGCTCCCTCTACTGATATACAGGGATGGACATGAAACGCTCCCCCTACTGAGATACAGGGATGGACATGAAACCCCCCCCTACTGAAATACAGGGACGGACATGAGACGCTCCCCCTACTGAGATACAGGGATGGACATGAGACCCCCCCCCCCCTACTGAAATACAGGGACGGACATGAGACGCTCCCCCTACTGAGATACAGGGGCGGACATGATACCCCCCCCCCCCCCTACTGAAATACAGGGATGGACATGAGACGCTCCCCCTACTGAGATACAGGGATGGACATAAGACGCTCCCCCTACTGAGATACGGGGATGGACATGAGACGCTCCCCCTACTGAGATACAGGGGCGGACATGATACCCCCCCCCCTACTGAAATACAGGGATGGACATGAGACGCTCCCCCTACTGAGATACAGGGATGGACATGAGACGCTCCCCCTACTGAGATACAGGGACGGACATGAGACGTTCCCCCTAGTGAGATACAGGGATGGACATGAGACGTTCCCCCTACTGAGATACAGGGGCGGACATGAGACCCCCCCCCCCTACTGAAATACAGGGATGGACATGAGACGCTCCCCCTACTGAGATACAGGGATGGACATGAGACGCTCCCCCTACTGAGATACAGGGACGGACATGAGACGCTCCCCCTACTGAGATACAGGGATGGACATTGGACACCCCTCCCCCCTACTGAAATACAGGGACGGACATGAGACGCTCCCCCTACTGAAATACAGGGATGGACATGAGACGCTCCCCCTACTGAGATACAGGGATGGACATGAGACGCTCCCCCTACTGAGATACAGGGATGGACATGAGACGCTCCTTCCTACTGAGATGCAGAACGCGACTCAGCGCTCCCCCTACTGGGATACAGGGATGGACATGAGACGCTCCCCCTACTGAGATACAGGGGCGTACATGAGACGCGCCCCCTACTGAGATACAGGGATGGACATGAGACGCTCCCCCTACTGAGATACAGGGATGGACATGAGACGCTCCCCCTACTGAGATACAGGGGCGGACATGAGACGCGCCCTCTACTGAGATACAAGGATGGACATGGGACGCTCCCCCTACTGAGATACAGGGATGGACATGAGACGCTCCCTCTACTGAGATACAGGGATGGACATGAGACGCTCCTTTTACTGAGATACAGGGATGGACATGAGACGCTCCCCCCTTCTGAGATACAGGGACGGACATGAGACGCTCCCCCTACTGAGATACAGGGACTGACATGAGAAGCTCCCCCTACTGGAATACAGGGATGGACATGAGACGCTCCCCCTACTGAGATACAGGGATGGACATGAGACGCTCCCCCTACTGAGATACAGGGACGGACATGAGACGCTCCCCCTACTGAGATAAAGGGATCGACATGAGACGCTCCCCCTACTGAGATACGGGGATGGACATGAGACGCTCCCCCTACTGAGATACAGGGATGGACATGAGACGCTCCTCCTACTGAGATACAGGGACGGGCAGGAGACGCTCCCCCTACTGAGATACAGGCATGGACACGAGACACCCCTCCACCCCCCTACTGAAATACAGGGACGGACATGAGACGCTCCCCCTACTGAAATACAGGGATGGGCATGAGACGCTCCCCCTACTGAGATACAGGGATGGACATGAGACGCTCCCCCTACTGAGATACAGGGATGGACATGAGACGCTCCCCCTACTGAGATACAGGGATGGACATGAGACGCTCCCCCTACTGAGATACAGGGATGGACATGAGACGCTCCCCCTACTGAGATACAGGGATGGACATGAGACGCTCCCCCCTACTGAGATGCAGGGACGCGACTCAGCACTCCCCCTACTGGGATACAGGGATGGACATGAGACGCTCCCCCTACTGAGATACAGGGATGGACATGAGACGCTCCCCCTACTGAGATACAGGGACGGACATGAGACGCTCCCCTTACTGAGATAAAGGGATGGTCATGAGACGCTCCCCCTACTGAAATACAGGGATGGACATGAGACGCTCCCCCTACTGAGATACAGGGATGGACATGAGACGCTCCCCCTACTGAGATACAGGGATGGACATGAGACGCTCCCCCCTACTGAGATGCAGGGACGCGACTCAGCACTCCCCCTACTGGGATACAGGGATGGACATGAGACGCTCCCCCTACTGAGATACAGGGATGGACATGAGACGCTCCCCCTACTGAGATACAGGGACGGACATGAGACGCTCCCCCTACTGAGATAAAGGGATGGAAATGAGACGCTGCCCCTACTGAGATACAGGGATGGACATGAGACGCTCCCCCTACTGAGATACAGGGACGGACATGAGACACTCCCCCTACTGAGATAAAGGGGCGGACATGAGACGCGCCTTTTACTGAGATACAGGGATGGACATGAGACGCTCCCCCTACTGAGATACAGGGGCGGACATGAGACGCTCCCCCTACTGAGATACAGGGGCGGACATGAGACGCGCCTTTTACTGAGATACAGGGATGGACATGAGACGCTCCCCCTACTGAGATACAGGGACGGACATGAAACGCTCCCCCTACTGAGATAAAGGGATGGACATGAGACGCTCCCCCTACTGAGATACAGGGATGGACATGAGACGCTCCCCCTACTGAGATACAGGGATGGACATGAGACGCTCCTCCTACTGAGATACAGGGACGGACATGAGACGCTCTCCCTACTGAGATACAGGGATGGACATGAGACACCCCTCCCCCCCCTACTGAGATACAGAGATGGACATGAGACGCTCCTCCCTACTGAGATAAAGGGATGGACATGAGACACCCCCCCCCCTACTGAGATACAGGGATGGGCATGAGACGCTCCTCCCTACTGAGATAAAGGGATGGACATGAGACACCCCTCCCCCCCCCCCTACTGAGATACAGAGATGGACATGAGACGCTCCCCCTACTGAGATACAGGGATGGACATGAGACGCTCCTCACTACTGAGATAAAGGGATGGACATGAGACACCCCTCCCCCCTACTGAGATACAGGGATGGACATGTGACGCCCCCCCCCCTACTGAGATACAGGAATGGACATGAGACGCTCCCCCTACTGAGATACAGGGATGGACATGAGACGCTCCCCCTACTGAGATACAGGGACGGACATGAGACGCTCCCGCTACTGAGATACAGGGATGGACATGAGACGCTCCCCCCTACTGAGATACAGGGACGGACATGAGACGCTCCCCCTACGGAGATAAAGGGTTGGACATGAGACGCTCCCCCTACTGAGATACAGGGATGGACATGAGACGCTCCCCCTACTGAGATACAGGGACGGACATGAGACGCTCCCCCTACTGAGATACAGGGATGGACATGAGACGCTCCCCCTACTGAGATACAGGGATGGACATGAGACCCCCCCCCCTTCTGAAATACAGGGACGGACATGAGACGCTCCCCCTACTGAGATACAGGGATGGACATGAGACCCCCCCCTACTGAAATACAGGGACGGACATGAGACGCTCCCCCTACTGAGGTACGAGGATGGCCATGAGACGCTCCCCTACTGAGATAGAGGGGCGGACATGAGACGCTCCCTCTACTGAGATACGGGGATGGACATGAGACGCTCTCCCCTACTGAGATGCAGGGATGGACATGAGACTCTCCCCCTACTGAGATACAGGGATGGACATGAGACGCTCCCCCTACTGAGATACAGGGATGGACATGAGACGCTCCCTCTACTGAGATACAGGGATGGACATGAGACGCTCCCCCTACTGAGATAAAGGGTTGGACATGAGACGCTCCCCCTACTGAGATACAGGGATGGACATGAGACGCTCCCCCTACTGAGATACAGGAACGGACATGAGACGCTCCCCCTACTGAGATACAGGGATGGACATGAGACGCTCCCCCTACTGAGATACAGGGATGGACATGAGACCCCCCCTACTGAAATACATGGACGGACATGAGACGCTCCCCCTACTGAGATACAGGGATGGACATGAGACCCCCCTCCCCTACTGAAATACAGGGACGGACATGAGACGCTCCCCCTACTGAGGTACGAGGATGGACATGAGACGCTCGCCCTACTGAGATACAGGGGCGGACATGAGACGCTCCCCCTACTGAGATACGGGGATGGACATGAGACGCTCCCCCTACTGAGATACAGGGGCGGACATGAGACCCCCCCCCCATACTGAAATACAGGGATGGACATGAGACGCTCCCCCTACTGAGATACAGAGATGGACATGAGACGCTCCCCCCACTGAGATACAGGGACGGACATGAGACGTTCCCCCTACTGAGATACAGGGATGGACATGAGACGTTCCCCCTACTGAGATACAGGGGCGGACATGAGACCCCCCCCCCCTACTGAAATACAGGGATGGACATGAGACGCCCCCCCTACTGAGATACAGGGATGGACATGAGAGGCCCCCATACTGAGATACAGGGACGGACATGAGACGCTCTTCCTACTGAGATACAGGGATGGACATGAGACGCTCCCCCTACTGAGATGCAGGGACGCGACTCAGCGCTCCCCCTACTGGGATACAGGGATGGACATGAGACGCTCCCCCTACTGAGATACAGGGATGGACATGAGACGCTCCCCCTACTGAGATACAGGGACGGACATGAGACGCTCCCCCTACTGAGAAAAAGGGATGGACATGAGACGCTCCCCCTACTGAGATACAGGGATGGACATGAGACGCTCCCCCTACTGAGATACAGGGATGGACATGAGACACTCCCCCTACTGAGATACAGGGATGGACATAAGACGCTCCCCCCTACTGAGATACAGGGAAGGACATGAGACGCTCCCCCTACTGAGATGCAGGGATGGACATGAGACACCCCTCCCCCACACCCCCCTACTGAGATACAGGGATGGACATAAGACGCTCCCCCTACTGAGATACAGGGATGGACATGAGACGCTCCCCCCTACTGAGATGCAGGGACGCGACTCAGCGCTCCCCCTACTGGGATACAGGGATGGACATGAGACGCTCCCCCTACTGAGATACAGGGATGGACATGAGACGCTCCCCCTACTGAGATACAGGGACGGACATGAGACGCTCCCCCTACTGAGATGCAGGGATGGACATGAGACACCCCTCCCCCCTTACTGAGATACAGGGATGGACATGAGACGCTCCCCCTACTGAGATACAGGGGCGGACATGAGACGCACCTTTTACTGAGATACAGGAATGGACATGAGACGCGCCTTTTACTGAGATACAGGGATGTACATGAGACGCTCCCCCTACTGAGATACAGGGGCGGACATGAGACGCGCCTTTTACTGAGATACAGGGATGGACATGAGACGCTCCCCCTACTGAGATGCAGGGACGCGACTCAGCGCTCCCCCTACTGGGATACAGGGATGGACATGAGACGCTCCCCCTACTGAGATACAGGGATGGACATGAGACGCTCCCCCTACTGAGATACAGGGACTGACATGAGACGCTCCCCCTACTGAGATAAAGGGATGGAAATGAGACGCTCCCCCTACTGAGATACAGGGATGGACATGAGACGCTCCCCCTACTGAGATACAGGGACGGACATGAGACGCTCCCCCTACTGAGATAAAGGGGCGGACATGAGACGCGCCTTTTACTGAGATACAGGGATGGACATGAGACGCTCCCCCTACTGAGATACAGGGACGGACATGAGACACTCCCCCTACTGAGATAAAGGGGCGGATATGAGACGCGCCTTTTACTGAGATTCAGGGATGGACATGAGACGCTCCCCCTACTGAGATACAGGGATGGACATGAGACACCCCTCCCCCCCCCCTACTGAGATACAGGGATGGACATTAGACGCTCCTCCCTACTGAGATAAAGGGATGGACATGAGACACCCCTCTCCCCTACTGAGATACAGGGACAGGGATGGACATGAGACGCTCCTCCCTACTGAGATAAAGGGATGGACTTGAGACACCCCTCTCCCCCCCCCCCCTACTGAGATACAGGGATGGACATGAGACGCTCCCCCTACTGAGATACAGGGATGGACATGAGACGCTCCTCCCTACTGAGATAAAGGGATGGACATGAGACACCCCTCCCCCCCCCCAATACTAAGATACAGGGATAGACATGAGACGCTCCCCCTACTGAGATACAGGGATGGACATGAGACGCTCCCCCTACTGAGATACAGGGATGGACATGAGACGCTCCCCCTACTGAGATACAGGGACGGACATGAGACGCTCCCCCTACAGAGATACAGGGATGGACATGAGACGCTCCCCCCTACTGAGATACAGGGATGGACATGAGACTCTCCCCCTACTGAGATAAAGGGTTGGACATGAGATGCTCCCCCTACTGAGATACAGGGATGGACATTAGACGTTCCCCCCTACTGAGATACAGGGACGGACATGAGACGCTCCCTCTACTGATATACAGGGATGGACATGAGACGCTCCCCCTACTGAGATACAGGGATGGACATGAGACCCCCCCCCCCCCTACTGAAATACAGGGACGGACATGAGACGCTCCCCCTACTGAGATACAGGGATGGACATGAGACCCCCCCCCCCCTACTGAAATACAGGGACGGACATGAGACGCTCCCCCTACTGAGATACAGGGGCGGACATGATTCCCCCCCCCCCCCTACTGAAATACAGGGATGGACATGAGACGCTCCCCCTACTGAGATACAGGGATGGACATAAGACGCTCCCCCTACTGAGATACGGGGATGGACATGAGACGCTCCCCCTACTGAGATACAGGGGCGGACATGATACCCCCCCCCCCCTACTGAAATACAGGGATGGACATGAGACGCTCCCCCTACTGAGATACAGGGATGGACATGAGACGCTCCCCCTACTGAGATACAGGGATGGACATGAGACGTTCCCCCTACTGAGATACAGGGATGGACATGAGACGTTCCCCCTACTGAGATACAGGGGCGGACATGAGACCCCCCCCCCCCTACTGAAATACAGGGATGGACATGAGACGCTCCCCCTACTGAGATACAGGGATGGACATGAGACGCTCCCCCTACTGAGATACAGGGACGGACATGAGACGCTCCCCCTACTGAGATACAGGGATGGACATTGGACACCCCTCCCCCCCTACTGAAATACAGGGACGGACATGAGACGCTCCCCCTACTGAAATACAGGGATGGACATGAGACGCTCCCCCTACTGAGATACAGGGATGGACATGAGACGCTCCCCCTACTGAGATACAGGGATGGACATGAGACGCTCCTTCCTACTGAGATGCAGAACGCGACTCAGCGCTCCCCCTACTGGGATACAGGGATGGACATGAGACGCTCCCCCTACTGAGATACAGGGGCGGACATGAGACGCGCCCCCTACTGAGATACAGGGATGGACATGAGACGCTCCCCCTACTGAGATACAGGGATGGACATGAGACGCTCCCCCTACTGAGATACAGGGGCGGACATGAGACGCGCCCTCTACTGAGATACAAGGATGGACATGGGACGCTACCCCTACTGAGATACAGGGATGGACATGAGACGCTCCCTCTACTGAGATACAGGGATGGACATGAGACGCTCCTTTTACTGAGATACAGGGATGGACATGAGACGCTCCCCCCTACTGAGATACAGGGACGGACATGAGACGCTCCCCCTACTGAGATACAGGGACTGACATGAGAAGCTCCCCCTACTGGGATACAGGGATGGACATGAGACGCTCCCCCTACTGAGATACAGGGATGGACATGAGACGCTCCCCCTACTGAGATACAGGGACGGACATGAGACGCTCCCCCTACTGAGATAAAGGGATCGACATGAGACGCTCCCCCTACTGAGATACGGGGATGGACATGAGACGCTCCCCCTACTGAGATACAGGGATGGACATGAGACGCTCCTCCTACTGAGATACAGGGACGGGCAGGAGACGCTCCCCCTACTGAGATACAGGCATGGACACGAGACACCCCTCCACCCCCCTACTGAAATACAGGGACGGACATGAGACGCTCCCCCTACTGAAATACAGGGATGGGCATGAGACGCTCCCCCTACTGAGATACAGGGATGGACATGAGACGCTCCCCCTACTGAGATACAGGGATGGACATGAGACGCTCCCCCTACTGAGATACAGGGATGGACATGAGACGCTCCCCCTACTGAGATACAGGGATGGACATGAGACGCTCCCCCTACTGAGATACAGGGATGGACATGAGACGCTCCCCCCTACTGAGATGCAGGGACGCGACTCAGCACTCCCCCTACTAGGATACAGGGATGGACATGAGACGCTCCCCCTACTGAGATACAGGGATGGACATGAGACGCTCCCCCTACTGAGATACAGGGACGGACATGAGACGCTCCCCTTACTGAGATAAAGGGATGGTCATGAGACGCTCCCCCTACTGAAATACAGGGATGGACATGAGACGCTCCCCCTACTGAGATACAGGGATGGACATGAGACGCTCCCCCTACTGAGATACAGGGATGGACATGAGACGCTCCCCCCTACTGAGATGCAGGGACGCGACTCAGCACTCCCCCTACTGGGATACAGGGATGGACATGAGACGCTCCCCCTACTGAGATACAGGGATGGACATGAGACGCTCCCCCTACTGAGATACAGGGACGGACATGAGACGCTCCCCCTACTGAGATAAAGGGATGGAAATGAGACGCTGCCCCTACTGAGATACAGGGATGGACATGAGACGCTCCCCCTACTGAGATACAGGGACGGACATGAGACACTCCCCCTACTGAGATAAAGGGGCGGACATGAGACGCGCCTTTTACTGAGATACAGGGATGGACATGAGACGCTCCCCCTACTGAGATACAGGGGCGGACATGAGACGCTCCCCCTACTGAGATACAGGGTCGGACATGAGACGCGCCTTTTACTGAGATACAGGGATGGACATGAGACGCTCCCCCTACTGAGATACAGGGACGGACATGAAACGCTCCCCCTACTGAGATAAAGGGATGGACATGAGACGCTCCCCCTACTGAGATACAGGGATGGACATGAGACGCTCCCCCTACTGAGATACAGGGATGGACATGAGACGCTCCTCCTACTGAGATACAGGGACGGACATGAGACGCTCCCCCTACTGAGATACAGGGATGGACATGAGACACCCCTCCCCCCCCTACTGAGATACAGAGATGGACATGAGACGCTCCTCCCTACTGAGATAAAGGGATGGACATGAGACACCCCTCCCCCCCCCCTACTGAGATACAGGGATGGGCATGAGACGCTCCTCCCTACTGAGATAAAGGGATGGACATGAGACACCCCTCCCCCCCCCCTACTGAGATACAGAGATGGACATGAGACGCTCCCCCTACTGAGATACAGGGATGGACATGAGACGCTCCTCACTACTGAGATAAAGGGATGGACATGAGACACCCTTCCCCCCTACTGAGATACAGGGATGGACATGTGACGCCCCCCCCCCTACTGAGATACAGGAATGGACATGAGACGCTCCCCCTACTGAGATACAGGGATGGACATGAGACGCTCCCCCTACTGAGATACAGGGACGGACATGAGACGCTCCCGCTACTGAGATACAGGGATGGACATGAGACGCTCCCCCCTACTGAGATACAGGGACGGACATGAGACGCCCCCCTACGGAGATAAAGGGTTGGACATGAGACGCTCCCCCTACTGAGATACAGGGATGGACATGAGACGCTCCTCCTACTGAGATACAGGGACGGACATGAGACGCTCCCCCTACTGAGATACAGGGATGGACATGAGACGCTCCCCCTACTGAGATACAGGGATGGACATGAGACCCCCCCCCTTCTGAAATACAGGGACGGACATGAGACGCTCCCCCTACTGAGATACAGGGATGGACATGAGACCCCCCTACTGAAATACAGGGACGGACATGAGACGCTCCCCCTACTGAGGTACGAGGATGGACATGAGACGCTCCCCTACTGAGATACAGGGGCGGACATGAGACGCTCCCTCTACTGAGATACGGGGATGGACATGAGACGCTCTCCCCTACTGAGATGCAGGGATGGACATGAGACTCTCCCCCTACTGAGATACAGGGATGGACATGAGACTCTCCCCCTACTGAGATACAGGGATGGACATGAGACGCTCCCTCTACTGAGATACAGGGATGGACATGAGACGCTCCCCCTACTGAGATAAAGGGTTGGACATGAGACGCTCCCCCTACTGAGATACAGGGATGGACATGAGACGCTCCCCCTACTGAGATACAGGGACGGACATGAGACGCTCCCCCTACTGAGATACAGGGATGGACATGAGACGCTCCCCCTACTGAGATACAGGGATGGACATGAGACCCCCCTACTGAAATACATGGACGGACATGAGACGCTCTCCCTACTGAGATACAGGGATGGACATGAGACCCCCCCCCTACTGAAATACAGGGACGGACATGAGACGCTCCCCCTACTGAGGTACGAGGATGGACATGAGACGCTCGCCCTACTGAGATACAGGGGCGGACATGAGACGCTCCCCCTACTGAGATACGGCGATGGACATGAGACGCTCCCCCTACTGAGATACAGGGGCGGACATGAGACCCCCCCCCCCCATACTGAAATACAGGGATGGACATGAGACGCTCCCCCTACTGAGATACAGAGATGGACATGAGACGCTCCCCCCACTGAGATACAGGGACGGACATGAGACGTTCCCCCTACTGAGATACAGGGATGGACATGAGACGTTCCCCCTACTGAGATACAGGGGCGGACATGAGACCCCCCCCCCCCCTACTGAAATACAGGGATGGACATGAGACGCCCCCCCTACTGAGATACAGGGATGGACATGAGAGGCCCCCATACTGAGATACAGGGACGGACATGAGACGCTCTTCCTACTGAGATACAGGGATGGACATGAGACGCTCCCCCTACTGAGATGCAGGGACGCGACTCAGCGCTCCCCCTACTGGGATACAGGGATGGACATGAGACGCTCCCCCTACTGAGATACAGGGATGGACATGAGACGCTCCCCCTACTGAGATACAGGGACGGACATGAGACGCTCCCCCTACTGAGAAAAAGGGATGGACATGAGACGCTCCCCCTACTGAGATACAGGGATGGACATGAGACGCTCCCCCTACTGAGATACAGGGATGGACATGAGACACTCCCCCTACTGAGATACAGGGATGGACATGAGACGCTCCCCCTACTGAGATACAGGGATGGACATGAGACACTCCCCCTACTGAGATACAGGGATGGACATAAGACGCTCCCCCCTACTGAGATACAGGGAAGGACATGAGACGCTCCCCCTACTGAGATGCAGGGATGGACATGAGACACCCCTCCCCCACACCCCCCTACTGAGATACAGGGATGGACATAAGACGCTCCCCCTACTGAGATACAGGGATGGACATGAGACGCTCCCCCCTACTGAGATGCAGGGACGCGACTCAGCGCTCCCCCTACTGGGATACAGGGATGGACATGAGACGCTCCCCCTACTGAGATACAGGGATGGACATGAGACGCTCCCCCTACTGAGATACAGGGACGGACATGAGACGCTCCCCCTACTGAGATGCAGGGATGGACATGAGACACCCCTCCCCCCTTACTGAGATACAGGGATGGACATGAGACGCTCCCCCTACGGAGATAAAGGGTTGGACATGAGACGCTCCCCCTACTAAGATACAGGGATGGACATGAGACGCTCCCCCTACTGAGATACAGGGACGGACATGAGACGCTCCCCCTACTGAGATACAGGGATGGACATTGGACACCCCTCCCCCCCTACTGAAATACAGGGACGGACATGAGACGCTCCCCCTACTGAAATACAGGGATGGACATGAGACGCTCCCCCTACTGAGATACAGGGATGGACATGAGACGCTCCCCCTACTGAGATACAGGGATGGACATGAGACGCTCCTTCCTACTGAGATGCAGAACGCGACTCAGCGCTCCCCCTACTGGGATACAGGGATGGACATGAGACGCTCCCCCTACTGAGATACAGGGGCGGACATGAGACGCGCCCCCTACTGAGATACAGGGATGGACATGAGACGCTCCCCCTACTGAGATACAGGGATGGACATGAGACGCTCCCCCTACTGAGATACAGGGGCGGACATGAGACGCGCCCTCTACTGAGATACAAGGATGGACATGGGACGCTACCCCTACTGAGATACAGGGATGGACATGAGACGCTCCCTCTACTGAGATACAGGGATGGACATGAGACGCTCCTTTTACTGAGATACAGGGATGGACATGAGACGCTCCCCCCTACTGAGATACAGGGACGGACATGAGACGCTCCCCCTACTGAGATACAGGGACTGACATGAGAAGCTCCCCCTACTGGGATACAGGGATGGACATGAGACGCTCCCCCTACTGAGATACAGGGATGGACATGAGACGCTCCCCCTACTGAGATACAGGGACGGACATGAGACGCTCCCCCTACTGAGATAAAGGGATCGACATGAGACGCTCCCCCTACTGAGATACGGGGATGGACATGAGACGCTCCCCCTACTGAGATACAGGGATGGACATGAGACGCTCCTCCTACTGAGATACAGGGACGGGCAGGAGACGCTCCCCCTACTGAGATACAGGCATGGACACGAGACACCCCTCCACCCCCCTACTGAAATACAGGGACGGACATGAGACGCTCCCCCTACTGAAATACAGGGATGGGCATGAGACGCTCCCCCTACTGAGATACAGGGATGGACATGAGACGCTCCCCCTACTGAGATACAGGGATGGACATGAGACGCTCCCCCTACTGAGATACAGGGATGGACATGAGACGCTCCCCCTACTGAGATACAGGGATGGACATGAGACGCTCCCCCTACTGAGATACAGGGATGGACATGAGACGCTCCCCCCTACTGAGATGCAGGGACGCGACTCAGCACTCCCCCTACTAGGATACAGGGATGGACATGAGACGCTCCCCCTACTGAGATACAGGGATGGACATGAGACGCTCCCCCTACTGAGATACAGGGACGGACATGAGACGCTCCCCTTACTGAGATAAAGGGATGGTCATGAGACGCTCCCCCTACTGAAATACAGGGATGGACATGAGACGCTCCCCCTACTGAGATACAGGGATGGACATGAGACGCTCCCCCTACTGAGATACAGGGATGGACATGAGACGCTCCCCCCTACTGAGATGCAGGGACGCGACTCAGCACTCCCCCTACTGGGATACAGGGATGGACATGAGACGCTCCCCCTACTGAGATACAGGGATGGACATGAGACGCTCCCCCTACTGAGATACAGGGACGGACATGAGACGCTCCCCCTACTGAGATAAAGGGATGGAAATGAGACGCTGCCCCTACTGAGATACAGGGATGGACATGAGACGCTCCCCCTACTGAGATACAGGGACGGACATGAGACACTCCCCCTACTGAGATAAAGGGGCGGACATGAGACGCGCCTTTTACTGAGATACAGGGATGGACATGAGACGCTCCCCCTACTGAGATACAGGGGCGGACATGAGACGCTCCCCCTACTGAGATACAGGGGCGGACATGAGACGCGCCTTTTACTGAGATACAGGGATGGACATGAGACGCTCCCCCTACTGAGATACAGGGACGGACATGAAACGCTCCCCCTACTGAGATAAAGGGATGGACATGAGACGCTCCCCCTACTGAGATACAGGGATGGACATGAGACGCTCCCCCTACTGAGATACAGGGATGGACATGAGACGCTCCTCCTACTGAGATACAGGGACGGACATGAGACGCTCCCCCTACTGAGATACAGGGATGGACATGAGACACCCCTCCCCCCCTACTGAGATACAGAGATGGACATGAGACGCTCCTCCCTACTGAGATAAAGGGATGGACATGAGACACCCCTCCCCCCCCCCCTACTGAGATACAGGGATGGGCATGAGACGCTCCTCCCTACTGAGATAAAGGGATGGACATGAGACACCCCTCCCCCCCCCTACTGAGATACAGAGATGGACATGAGACGCTCCCCCTACTGAGATACAGGGATGGACATGAGACGCTCCTCACTACTGAGATAAAGGGATGGACATGAGACACCCTTCCCCCCTACTGAGATACAGGGATGGACATGTGACGCCCCCCCCCCTACTGAGATACAGGAATGGACATGAGACGCTCCCCCTACTGAGATACAGGGATGGACATGAGACGCTCCCCCTACTGAGATACAGGGACGGACATGAGACGCTCCCGCTACTGAGATACAGGGATGGACATGAGACGCTCCCCCCTACTGAGATACAGGGACGGACATGAGACGCTCCCCCTACGGAGATAAAGGGTTGGACATGAGACGCTCCCCCTACTGAGATACAGGGATGGACATGAGACGCTCCCCCTACTGAGATACAGGGACGGACATGAGACGCTCCCCCTACTGAGATACAGGGATGGACATGAGACGCTCCCCCTACTGAGATACAGGGATGGACATGAGACCCCCCCCCCCTTCTGAAATACAGGGACGGACATGAGACGCTCCCCCTACTGAGATACAGGGATGGACATGAGACCCCCCTACTGAAATACAGGGACGGACATGAGACGCTCCCCCTACTGAGGTACGAGGATGGACATGAGACGCTCCCCTACTGAGATACAGGGGCGGACATGAGACGCTCCCTCTACTGAGATACGGGGATGGACATGAGACGCTCTCCCCTACTGAGATGCAGGGATGGACATGAGACTCTCCCCCTACTGAGATACAGGGATGGACATGAGACGCTCCCCCTACTGAGATACAGGGATGGACATGAGACGCTCCCTCTACTGAGATACAGGGATGGACATGAGACGCTCCCCCTACTGAGATAAAGGGTTGGACATGAGACGCTCCCCCTACTGAGATACAGGGATGGACATGAGACGCTCCCCCTACTGAGATACAGGGACGGACATGAGACGCTCCCCCTACTGAGATACAGGGATGGACATGAGACGCTCCCCCTACTGAGATACAGGGATGGACATGAGACCCCCCTACTGAAATACATGGACGGACATGAGACGCTCCCCCTACTGAGATACAGGGATGGACATGAGACCCCCCCCCTACTGAAATACAGGGACGGACATGAGACGCTCCCCCTACTGAGGTACGAGGATGGACATGAGACGCTCGCCCTACTGAGATACAGGGGCGGACATGAGACGCTCCCCCTACTGAGATACGGGGATGGACATGAGACGCTCCCCCTACTGAGATACAGGGGCGGACATGAGACCCCCCCCCCATACTGAAATACAGGGATGGACATGAGACGCTCCCCCTACTGAGATACAGAGATGGACATGAGACGCTCCCCCCACTGAGATACAGGGACGGACATGAGACGTTCCCCCTACTGAGATACAGGGATGGACATGAGACGTTCCCCCTACTGAGATACAGGGGCGGACATGAGACCCCCCCCCCCCCCCCTACTGAAATACAGGGATGGACATGAGACGCCCCCCCTACTGAGATACAGGGATGGACATGAGAGGCCCCCATACTGAGATACAGGGACGGACATGAGACGCTCTTGCTACTGAGATACAGGGATGGACATGAGACGCTCCCCCTACTGAGATGCAGGGACGCGACTCAGCGCTCCCCCTACTGGGATACAGGGATGGACATGAGACGCTCCCCCTACTGAGATACAGGGATGGACATGAGACGCTCCCCCTACTGAGATACAGGGACGGACATGAGACGCTCCCCCTACTGAGAAAAAGGGATGGACATGAGACGCTCCCCCTACTGAGATACAGGGATGGACATGAGACGCTCCCCCTACTGAGATACAGGGATGGACATGAGACACTCCCCCTACTGAGATACAGGGATGGACATAAGACGCTCCCCCCTACTGAGATACAGGGAAGGACATGAGACGCTCCCCCTACTGAGATGCAGGGATGGACATGAGACACCCCTCCCCCACACCCCCCTACTGAGATACAGGGATGGACATAAGACGCTCCCCCTACTGAGATACAGGGATGGACATGAGACGCTCCCCCTACTGAGATACAGGAACGGACATGAGACGCTCCCCCTACTGAGATAAAGGGATGGACATGAGACGCTCCCCCTACTAAGATACAGGGATGGACATGAGACGCTCCCCCTACTGAGATACAGGGATGGACATGAGACGCTCCTCCTACTGAGATACAGGGACGGACATGAGACGCTCCCCCTACTGAGATACAGGGATGGACATGAGACACCCCTCCCCCCCCTACTGAGGTACAGGGATGGACATGAGACGCTCCTCCCTACTGAGATAAAGGGATGGACATGAGATACCCCTACCCCCTACTGAGATACAGGGATGGACATGAGACGATCCTCCCTACTGAGATAAAGGGATGGACATGAGACACCCCTCCCCCCCCCCCTACTGAGATACAGGGATGGACATGAGACGCTCCCCCTACTGAGATACAGGGATGGACATGAGACGCTCCTCCCTACTGAGATAAAGGGATGGACATGATACACCCCTCCCCCCCCCCCTACTGAGATACAGGGATGGACATGAGACGCTCCCCCTACTGAGATACAGGGATGGACATGAGACGCTCCCCCTACTGAGATACAGGGATGGACATGAGACGCTCCCCCTACTGAGATACAGGGACGGACATGAGACGCTCCCCCTACTGAGATACAGGGATGGACATGAGACGCTCCCCCTACTGAGATACAGGGATGGACATGAGACCCCCCCCCCTACTGAAATACAGGGACGGACATGAGAAGCTCCCCCTACTGAGATACAGGGATGGACATGAGACCCCCCCCCCTACTGAAATACAGGGACGGACATGAGACGCTCCCCCTACTGAGGTACGAGGATGGACATGAGACGCTCCCCCTACTGAGATACAGGGGCGGACATGAGACGCTCCCCCTACTGAGATACGGGGATGGACATGAGACTCTCCCCCTACTGAGATACAGGGGCGGACATGAGACCCCCCCCCTACTGAAATACAGGGATGGACATGAGACGCTCCCCCTACTGAGATACTGGGATGGACATGAGACGCTCCCCCTACTGAGATACAGGGACGGACATGAGACGTTCCCCCTACTGAGATACAGGGATGGACATGAGACGTTCCCCCTACTGAGATACAGGGGCGGACATGAGACCCCCCCCTACTGAAATACAGGGATGGACATGAGACGCTCCCCCTACTGAGATACAGGGATGGGCATGAGACGCTCCCCCCTTCTAAGATACAGGGATGGACATGAGACGCTCCCCCTACTGAGATAAAGGGTTGGACATGAGACGCTCCACCTACTGAGATACAGGGATGGACATGAGACGCTCCCCCCTACTGAGATACAGGGACGGACATGAGACGCTCCCCCTACTGAGATACGGGGATGGACATGAGACGCTCCCCCTACTGAGATACGGGGATGGACATGAGACTCTCCCCCTACTGAGATACAGGGGCGGACATGAGACCCCCCCTACTGAAATACAGGGATGGACATGAGACGCTCCCCCTACTGAGATACAGGGATGGACATGAGACGCTCCCCCTACTGAGATACAGGGACGGACATGAGACGTTCCCCCTACTGAGATACAGGGATGGACATGAGACGTTCCCCCTACTGAGATACAGGGGCGGACATGAGACCCCCCCTACTGAAATACAGGGATGGACATGAGACGCTCCCCCTACTGAGATACAGGGATGGACATGAGACGCTCTCCCTTCTAAGATACAGGGATGGACATGAGACGTCCCCCTACTGAGATAAAGGGTTGGACATGAGACGCTCCACCTACTGAGATACAGGGATGGGCATGAGACGCTCCCCCCTACTGAGATACAGGGACGGACATGAGACGCTCCCCCTACTAAGATACAGGGATGGACATGAGACGCTCCCCCTACTGAGATACAGGGATGGACATGAGACCCCCCCCCCCTACTGAAATACAGGGACGGACATGAGACGCTCCCCCTACTGAGATACAGGGATGGACATGAGACCCCCCCCCCTACTGAAATACAGGGACGGACATGAGACGCTCCCCCTACTGAGGTACGAGGATGGACATGAGACGCTCCCCCTACTGAGATACAGGGGCGGACATGAGACGCTCCCCCTACTGAGATACGGGGATGGACATGAGACGCTCCCCCTACTGAGATACAGGGGCGGACATGAGACCCCCCCCTACTGAAATACAGGGATGGACATGAGACGCTCCCCCTACTGAGATACAGGGATAGACATGAGACGCTCCCCCTACTGAGATACAGGGACGGACATGAGACGTTCCCCCTACTGAGATACAGGGATGGACATGAGACGTTCCCCCTACTGAGATACAGAGGCGGACATGAGACCCCCCCCCCTACTGAAATACAGGGATGGACATGAGACGCTCCCCCTACTGAGATTCAGGGATGGACATGAGACGCTCCCCCTACTGAGATACAGGGACGGACGTGAGACGCTCCCCCTACTGAGATACAGGGAAGGACATGAGACGCTCCCCCTACTGAGATACAGGGATGGACATGAGACGCTCCTCCCTACTGAGATAAAGGGATGGACATGAGACACCCCTCTCCCCTACTGAGATACAGGGATGGACATGAGACGCTCCCCCTACTGAGATACAGGGACGGACATGAGACGCTCCCCCTACTGAGATAAAGGGATGGACATGAGAAGCTCCCCCTACTGAGATACAGGGATGGACATGAGACGCTCCCCTTACTGAGATACAGGGATGGACATGAGACGCTCCCCCTACTGAGATACAGGGATGGACATGAGACGCTCCCCCCTACTGAGATACAGGGACGGACATGAGACGCTCCCCCTACTGAGATGCAGGGATGGACATGAGACACCCCCCTACTGAGATACAGGGATGGACATGAGACGCTCCCCCTACTGAGATACAGGGATGGACATGAGACGCTCCCCCCTACTGAGATGCAGGGACGCGACTCAGCGCTCCCCCTACTGGGATACAGGGATGGACATGAGACGCTCCCCCTACTGAGATACAGGGATGGACATGAGACGC
Source organism: Chirona hameri (assembly GCA_036785665.1). Taxonomy (NCBI): domain Eukaryota; kingdom Metazoa; phylum Arthropoda; class Thecostraca; order Balanomorpha; family Balanidae; genus Chirona; species Chirona hameri. The sequence continues at coordinate 263,046 of JAXIVJ010000295.1, read as the reverse complement.
TCCTCCTTACTGAGATAAAGGGATGGACATGAGACACCCCTCCCCTCTACTGAGATACAGGGATGGACATGAAACGCTCCTCCCTACTGAGATAAAGGGATGGGCATGAGACACCCCTCCCCCCTACTGAGATACAGGGATGGACATGAGACGCTCCCCCTACTGAGATACAGGGATGGACATGAGACGCTTCTCCCTACTGAGATAAAGGGATGGACATGAGACACCCCTCCCCCCCTACTGAGATACAGGGATGGACATGAGACGCTCCCCCTACTGAGATACAGGGATGGACATGAGCCCCCCCCCCTACTGAAATACAGGGACGGACATGAGACGCTCCCCCTACTGAGATACAGGGATGGACATGAGAACCCCCCCCCTACTGAAATACAGGGACGGACATGAGACGCTCCCCCTACTGAGGTACGAGGATGGACATGAGACGCTCCCCCTACTGAGATACAGGGGCGGACATGAGACGCTCCCCCTACTGAGATACGGGGATGGACATGGGACGCTCCCCCTACTGAGATACAGGGGCGGACATGAGACCCCCCCTACTGAAATACAGGGATGGACATGAGACGCTCCCCCTACTGAGATACAGGGATAGACATGAGACGCTCCCCCTACTGAGATACAGGGACGGACATGAGACGTTCCCCCTACTGAGATACAGGGATGGACATGAGACGTTCCCCCTACTGAGATACAGAGGCGGACATGAGACCCCCCCTACTGAAATACAGGGATGGACATGAGACGCTCCCCCTACTGAGATTCAGGGATGGACATGAGACGCTCCCCCTACTGAGATACAGGGACGGACGTGAGACGCTCCCCCTACTGAGATACAGGGACGGACATGAGACGCTCCCCCTACTGAGATACAGGGATGGGCATGAGACGCTCCTCCCTACTGAGATAAAGGGATGGACATGAGACACCCCTCTCCCCTACTGAGATACAGGGATGGACATGAGACGCTCCCCCTACTGAGATACAGGGACGGACATGAGACGCTCCCCCTACTGAGATAAAGGGATGGACATGAGAAGCTCCCCCTACTGAGATACAGGGATGGACATGAGACGCTCCCCTTACTGAGATACAGGGATGGACATGAGACGCTCCCCCTACTGAGATACAGGGATGGACATGAGACGCTCCCCCCTACTGAGATACAGGGACGGATATGAGACGCTCCCCCTACTGAGATGCAGGGATGGACATAAGACACCCCCCCCCCCTACTGAGATTCAGGGATGGACATGAGACGCTCCCCCTACTGAGATACAGGGGCGGACATGAGACGCGCCTTTTACTGAGATACAGGGATGGACATGAGACGCTCCCCACTACTGAGATGCAGGGACGCGACTCAGCGCTCCCCCTACTGGGATACAGGGATGGACATGAGACGCTCCCCCTACTGAGATACAGGGATGGACATGAGACGCTCCCCCTACTGAGATACAGGGACGGACATGAGACGCTCCCCCTACTGAGATAAAGGGATGGAAATGAGACGCTCCCCCTACTGAGATACAGGGATGGACATGAGACGCTCCCCCTACTGAGATACAGGGACGGACATGAGACGCTCCCCCTACTGAGATAAAGGGGCGGACATGAGACGCGCCTTTTACTGAGATACAGGGATGGACATGAGACGCTCCCCCTACTGAGATACAGGGGCGGACATGAGACGCTCCCCCTACTGAGATACAGGGGCGGACATGAGACGCGCCTTTTACTGAGATACAGGGATGGACATGAGACGCTCCCCCTACTGAGATACAGGAACGGACATGAGACGCTCCCCCTACTGAGATAAAGGGATGGACATGAGACGCTCCCCCTACTAAGATACAGGGATGGACATGAGACGCTCCCCCTACTGAGATACAGGGATGGACATGAGACGCTCCTCCTACTGAGATACAGGGACGGACATGAGACGCTCCCCCTACTGAGATACAGGGATGGACATGAGACACCCCCCCCCCCCCCTACTGAGGTACAGGGATGGACATGAGACGCTCCTCCCTACTGAGATAAAGGGATGGACATGAGATACCCCTACCCCCTACTGAGATACAGGGATGGACATGAGACGATCCTCCCTACTGAGATAAAGGGATGGACATGAGACACCCCTCCCCCCCCCCCCTACTGAGATACAGGGATGGACATGAGACGCTTCCCCTACTGAGATACAGGGATGGACATGAGACGCTCCTCCCTACTGAGATAAAGGGATGGACATGATACACCCCTCCCCCCCCCCCTACTGAGATACAGGGATGGACATGAGACGCTCCCCCTACTGAGATACAGGGATGGACATGAGACGCTCCCCCTACTGAGATACAGGGATGGACATGAGACGCTCCCCCTACTGAGATACAGGGACGGACATGAGACGCTCCCCCTACTGAGATACAGGGATGGACATGAGACGCTCCCCCTACTGAGATACAGGGATGGACATGAGACCCCCCCCCCCCTACTGAAATACAGGGACGGACATGAGAAGCTCCCCCTACTGAGATACAGGGATGGACATGAGACCCCCCCCCCCCCCCCCCTACTGAAATACAGGGACGGACATGAGACGCTCCCCCTACTGAGGTACGAGGATGGACATGAGACGCTCCCCCTACTGAGATACAGGGGCGGACATGAGACGCTCCCCCTACTGAGATACGGGGATGGACATGAGACTCTCCCCCTACTGAGATACAGGGGCGGACATGAGACCCCCCCCCCCTACTGAAATACAGGGATGGACATGAGACGCTCCCCCTACTGAGATACTGGGATGGACATGAGACGCTCCCCCTACTGAGATACAGGGACGGACATGAGACGTTCCCCCTACTGAGATACAGGGATGGACATGAGACGTTCCCCCTACTGAGATACAGGGGCGGACATGAGACCCCCCCCCTACTGAAATACAGGGATGGACATGAGACGCTCCCCCTACTGAGATACAGGGATGGGCATGAGACGCTCCCCCCTTCTAAGATACAGGGATGGACATGAGACGCTCCCCCTACTGAGATAAAGGGTTGGACATGAGACGCTCCACCTACTGAGATACAGGGATGGACATGAGACGCTCCCCCCTACTGAGATACAGGGACGGACATGAGACGCTCCCCCTACTGAGATACGGGGATGGACATGAGACGCTCCCCCTACTGAGATACGGGGATGGACATGAGACTCTCCCCCTACTGAGATACAGGGGCGGACATGAGACCCCCCCTACTGAAATACAGGGATGGACATGAGACGCTCCCCCTACTGAGATACAGGGATGGACATGAGACGCTCCCCCTACTGAGATACAGGGACGGACATGAGACGTTCCCCCTACTGAGATACAGGGATGGACATGAGACGTTCCCCCTACTGAGATACAGGGGCGGACATGAGACCCCCCCTACTGAAATACAGGGATGGACATGAGACGCTCCCCCTACTGAGATACAGGGATGGACATGAGACGCTCTCCCTTCTAAGATACAGGGATGGACATGAGACGTCCCCCTACTGAGATAAAGGGTTGGACATGAGACGCTCCACCTACTGAGATACAGGGATGGGCATGAGACGCTCCCCCCTACTGAGATACAGGGACGGACATGAGACGCTCCCCCTACTGAGATACAGGGATGGACATGAGACGCTCCCCCTACTGAGATACAGGGATGGACATGAGACCCCCCCCCCCCTACTGAAATACAGGGACGGACATGAGACGCTCCCCCTACTGAGATACAGGGATGGACATGAGACCCCCCCCCCCTACTGAAATACAGGGACGGACATGAGACGCTCCCCCTACTGAGGTACGAGGATGGACATGAGACGCTCCCCCTACTGAGATACAGGGGCGGACATGAGACGCTCCCCCTACTGAGATACGGGGATGGACATGAGACGCTCCCCCTACTGAGATACAGGGGCGGACATGAGACCCCCCCCCTACTGAAATACAGGGATGGACATGAGACGCTCCCCCTACTGAGATACAGGGATAGACATGAGACGCTCCCCCTACTGAGATACAGGGACGGACATGAGACGTTCCCCCTACTGAGATACAGGGATGGACATGAGACGTTCCCCCTACTGAGATACAGAGGCGGACATGAGACCACCCCCCCCCCCTACTGAAATACAGGGATGGACATGAGACGCTCCCCCTACTGAGATTCAGGGATGGACATGAGACGCTCCCCCTACTGAGATACAGGGACGGACGTGAGACGCTCCCCCTACTGAGATACAGGGACGGACATGAGACGCTCCCCCTACTGAGATACAGGGATGGACATGAGACGCTCCTCCCTACTGAGATAAAGGGATGGACATGAGACACCCCTCTCCCCTACTGAGATACAGGGATGGACATGAGACGCTCCCCCTACTGAGATACAGGGACGGACATGAGACGCTCCCCCTACTGAGATAAAGGGATGGACATGAGAAGCTCCCCCTACTGAGATACAGGGATGGACATGAGACGCTCCCCTTACTGAGATACAGGGATGGACATGAGACGCTCCCCCTACTGAGATACAGGGATGGACATGAGACGCTCCCCCCTACTGAGATACAGGGACGGACATGAGACGCTCCCCCTACTGAGATGCAGGGATGGACATGAGACACCCCCCTACTGAGATACAGGGATGGACATGAGACGCTCCCCCTACTGAGATACAGGGATGGACATGAGACGCTCCCCCCTACTGAGATGCAGGGACGCGACTCAGCGCTCCCCCTACTGGGATACAGGGATGGACATGAGACGCTCCCCCTACTGAGATACAGGGATGGACATGAGACGCTCCTCCTTACTGAGATAAAGGGATGGACATGAGACACCCCTCCCCTCTACTGAGATACAGGGATGGACATGAAACGCTCCTCCCTACTGAGATAAAGGGATGGGCATGAGACACCCCTCCCCCCTACTGAGATACAGGGATGGACATGAGACGCTCCCCCTACTGAGATACAGGGATGGACATGAGACGCTTCTCCCTACTGAGATAAAGGGATGGACATGAGACACCCCTCCCCCCCCTACTGAGATACAGGGATGGACATGAGACGCTCCCCCTACTGAGATACAGGGATGGACATGAGATGCTCCCCCTACTGAGATACAGGGATGGACATGAGACGCTCCCCCTACTGAGATACAGGGACGGACATGAGACGCTCCCCCTACTGAGATACAGGGATGGACATGAGACGCTCCCCCCCTACTGAGATACAGGGATGGACATGAGACGCTCCCCCTACTGAGATAAAGGGTTGGACATGAGACGCTCCCCCTACTGAGATACAGGGATGGACATGAGACGCTCCCCCTACTGAGATACAGGGATGGACATGAGACGCTCCTCCTACTGAGATACAGGGACGGACATGAGACGCTCCCCCTACTGGGATACAGGGATGGACATGAGACACCCCTCACCCCCTACTGAGGTACAGGGATGGACATGAGACGCTCCTCCCTACTGAGATAAAGGGATGGACATGAGACACCCCACCCACCCCCCCCCCCCCCCTACTGAGATACAGGGATGGACATGAGACGATCCTCCCTACTGAGATAAAGGGATGGACATGAGACACCCCTCCCCCCCCCCCCCTACTGAGATACAGGGATGATCATGAGACGCTCCCCCTACTGAGATACAGGGATGGACATCAGACGCTCCTCCCTACTGAGATAAAGGGATGGACATGAGACACCCCTCCCCCCTACTGAGATACAGGGATGGACATGAGACGCTCCCCCTACTGAGATACAGGGATGGACATGAGACGCTCCCCCTACTGAGATACAGGGATGGACATGAGACGCTCCCCCTACTGAGATACAGGGACGGACATGAGACGCTCCCCCTACTGAGATACAGGGATGGACATGAGACGCTCCCCCTACTAAGATACAGGGATGGACATGAGACGCTCCCCCTACTGAGATAAAGGATTGGACATGAGACGCTCCCCCTACTGAGATACAGGGATGGACATGAGACGCTCCCCCTACTGAGATACAGGGATGGACATGAGACGCTCCCCCCTACTGAGATACAGGGACGGACATGAGACGCTCCCCCTACTGAGATACAGGGATGGACATGAGACGCTTCCCCTACTGAGATACAGGGATGGACATGAGACCCCCCCCCCCCCCCCCTACTGAAATACAGGGACGGAAATGAGACGCTCCCCCTACTGAGATACAGGGATGGACATGAGACCCCCCCTACTGAAATACAGGGACGGACATGAGACGCTCCCCCTACTGAGGTACGAGGATGGACATGAGACGCTCCCCCTACTGAGATACAGGGATGGACATGAGACCCCCCCCCCCCTACTGAAATACAGGGACGGACATGAGACGCTCCCCCTACTGAGGTACGAGGATGGACATGAGACGCTCCCCCTACTGAGATACAGGGGCGGACATGAGACGCTCCCCCTACTGAGATACCGAGATGGACATGAGACGCTCCCCCTACTGAGATACAGGGGCGGACATGAGACCCCCCCCCTACTGAAATACAGGGATGGACATGAGACGCTCCCCCTACTGAGATACAGGGATGGACATGAGACGCTCCCCCTACTGAGATACAGGAACGGACATGAGACGTTCCCCCTACTGAGATACAGGGATGGACATGAGACGTTCTCCCTACTGAGATACAGGGGCGGACATGAGACCCCCCTACTGAAATACAGGGATGGACATGAGACGCTCCCCCTACTGAGATACAGGGATGGACATGAGACGCTCCCCCCTTCTAAGATACAGGGATGGACATGAGACGCTCCCCCTACTGAGATAAAGGGTTGGACATGAGACGCTCCACCTACTGAGATACAGGGATGGACATGAGACGCTCCCCCCTACTGAGATACAGGGACGGACATGAGACGCTCCCCCTACTGAGATACAGGGATGGACATGAGACGCTCCCCCTACTGAGATACAGGGATGGACATGAGACGCTCCCCCTACTGAGATACGGGGATGGACATGAGACGCTCCACCTACTGAGATACAGGGGCGGACATGAGACCCCCCCCCCCTACTGAAATACAGGGATGGATATGAGACGCTCCCCCTACTGAGATACAGGGATGGACATGAGACGCTCCCCCTACTGAGATACAGGGACGGACATGAGACGTTCCCCCTACTGAGATACAGGGATGGACATGAGACGTTCCCCCTACTGAGATACAGGGGCGGACATGAGACCCCCCCCCTACTGAAATACAGGGATGGACATGAGACGCTCCCCCTACTGAGATTCAGGGATGGACATGAGACGCTCCCCCTACTGAGATACAGGGACGGACATGAGACGCTCCCCCTACTGAGATACAGGGACGGACATGAGACGCTCCCCCTACTGAGATACAGGGATGGACATGAGACGCTCCTCCCTACTGAGATAAAGGGATGGACATGAGACACCCCTCCCCCTACTGAGATACAGGGATGGACATGAGACGCTCCCCCTACTGAGATACAGGGACGGACATGAGACGCTCCCCCTACTGAGATAAAGGGATGGACATGAGACGCTCCCCCTACTGAGATACAGGGATGGACATGAGACGCTCCCCCTACTGAGATACAGGGATGGACATGAGACGCTCCCCCTACTGAGATACAGGGATGGACATGAGACGCTCCCCCCTACTGAGATACAGGGACGGACATGAGACGCTCCCCCTACTGAGATGTAGGGATGGACATGAGACCCCCCCCCTACTGAGATACAGGGATGGACATGAGACGCTCCCCCTACTGAGATACAGGGATGGACATGAGACGCTCCCCCTACTGAGATGCAGGGACGCGACTCAGCGCTCCCCCTACTGGGATACAGGGATGGACATGAGACCCTCCCCCTACTGAGATACAGGGATGGACATGAGACGCTCCCCCTACTGAGATACAGGGACGGACATGAGACGCTCCCCGTACTGAGATGCAGGGATGGACATGAGACACCCCTCCCCCCCCCCCTCTACTGAGATACAGGGATGGACATGAGACGCTCCCCCTACTGAGATACAGGGGCGGATATGAGACGCGCCTTTTACTGAGATACAGGGATGTACATGAGACGCTCCCCCTACTGAAATACAGGGACGGACATGAGACGCTCCCCCTACTGAGGTACGAGGATGGACATGAGACGCTCCCCCTTCAGAGATACAGGGGCGGACATGAGACACTCCCCCTACTGAGATACGGGGATGGACATGAGACGCTCCCACTACTGAGATGCAGGGATGGACATGAGACACCCCTCCCCCCCCCCTACTGAGATACAGGGATGGACATGAAACGCTCCCCCTACTGAGATACAGGGGCGGACATGAGACGCGCCTTTTACTGAGATACAGGGATGGACATGAGACGCGCCTTTTACTGAGATACAGGGATGTACATGAGACGCTCCCCCTACTGAGATACAGGGGCGGACATGAGACGCGCTTTTTACTGAGATACAGGGATGGACATGAGACGCTCCCCCCTACTGAGATGCAGGGACGCGACTCAGCGCTCCCCCTACTGTTTTACAAGGATGGATATGAGACGCTCACCCTACTGAGATACCGAGATGGACATGAGACGCTCCCCCTACTGAGATACAGGGACGGACATGAGACGCTCCCCCTACTGAGATAAAGGGATGGAAATGAGACGCTCCCCCTACTGAGATACAGGGATGGACATGAGACGCTCCCCCTACTGAGATACAGGGACGGACATGAGACACTCCCCCTACTGAGATAAAGGGGCGGATATGAGACGCGCCTTTTACTGAGATTCAGGGATGGACATGAGACGCTCCCCCTACTGAGATACAGGGATGGACATGAGACACCCCTCCCCCTCCCTACTGAGATACAGGGATGGACATTAGACGCTCCTCCCTACTGAGATAAAGGGATGGACATGAGACACCCCTCTCCCCTACTGAGATACAGGGACAGGGATGGACACGAGACGCTCCTCCCTACTGAGATAAAGGGATGGACTTGAGACACCCCTCTCCCCCCCCCTACTGAGATACAGGGATGGACATGAGACGCTCCCCCTACTGAGATACAGGGATGGACATGAGACGCTCCTCCCTACTGAGATAAAGGGATGGACATGAGACACCCCTCCCTCCCCCCCAATACTGAGATACAGGGATAGACATGAGACGCTCCCCCTACTGAGATACAGGGATGGACATGAGACGCTCCCCCTACTGAGATACAGGGATGGACATGAGACGCTCCCCCTACTGAGATACAGGGACGGACATGAGACGCTCCCCCTACAGAGATACAGGAATGGACATGAGACGCTCCCCCCTACTGAGATACAGGGATGGACATGAGACGCTCCCCCTACTGAGATAAAGGGTTGGACATGAGACGCTCCCCCTACTGAGATACAGGGATGGACATTAGACGTTCCCCCCTACTGAGATACAGGGACGGACATGAGACGCTCCCTCTACTGATATACAGGGATGGACATGAAACGCTCCCCCTACTGAGATACAGGGATGGACATGAAACCCCCCCCTACTGAAATACAGGGACGGACATGAGACGCTCCCCCTACTGAGATACAGGGATGGACATGAGACCCCCCCCCCTACTGAAATACAGGGACGGACATGAGACGCTCCCCCTACTGAGATACAGGGGCGGACATGATACCCCCCCCCTACTGAAATACAGGGATGGACATGAGACGCTCCCCCTACTGAGATACAGGGATGGACATAAGACGCTCCCCCTACTGAGATACGGGGATGGACATGAGACGCTCCCCCTACTGAGATACAGGGGCGGACATGATACCCCCCCCCCTACTGAAATACAGGGATGGACATGAGACGCTCCCCCTACTGAGATACAGGGATGGACATGAGACGCTCCCCCTACTGAGATACAGGGACGGACATGAGACGTTCCCCCTAGTGAGATACAGGGATGGACATGAGACGTTCCCCCTACTGAGATACAGGGGCGGACATGAGACCCCCCCCCCCCCTACTGAAATACAGGGATGGACATGAGACGCTCCCCCTACTGAGATACAGGGATGGACATGAGACGCTCCCCCTACTGAGATACAGGGACGGACATGAGACGCTCCCCCTACTGAGATACAGGGATGGACATTGGACACCCCTCCCCCCTACTGAAATACAGGGACGGACATGAGACGCTCCCCCTACTGAAATACAGGGATGGACATGAGACGCTCCCCCTACTGAGATACAGGGATGGACATGAGACGCTCCCCCTACTGAGATACAGGGATGGACATGAGACGCTCCTTCCTACTGAGATGCAGAACGCGACTCAGCGCTCCCCCTACTGGGATACAGGGATGGACATGAGACGCTCCCCCTACTGAGATACAGGGGCGTACATGAGACGCGCCCCCTACTGAGATACAGGGATGGACATGAGACGCTCCCCCTACTGAGATACAGGGATGGACATGAGACGCTCCCCCTACTGAGATACAGGGGCGGACATGAGACGCGCCCTCTACTGAGATACAAGGATGGACATGGGACGCTCCCCCTACTGAGATACAGGGATGGACATGAGACGCTCCCTCTACTGAGATACAGGGATGGACATGAGACGCTCCTTTTACTGAGATACAGGGATGGACATGAGACGCTCCCCCCTTCTGAGATACAGGGACGGACATGAGACGCTCCCCCTACTGAGATACAGGGACTGACATGAGAAGCTCCCCCTACTGGAATACAGGGATGGACATGAGACGCTCCCCCTACTGAGATACAGGGATGGACATGAGACGCTCCCCCTACTGAGATACAGGGACGGACATGAGACGCTCCCCCTACTGAGATAAAGGGATCGACATGAGACGCTCCCCCTACTGAGATACGGGGATGGACATGAGACGCTCCCCCTACTGAGATACAGGGATGGACATGAGACGCTCCTCCTACTGAGATACAGGGACGGGCAGGAGACGCTCCCCCTACTGAGATACAGGCATGGACACGAGACACCCCTCCACCCCCCTACTGAAATACAGGGACGGACATGAGACGCTCCCCCTACTGAAATACAGGGATGGGCATGAGACGCTCCCCCTACTGAGATACAGGGATGGACATGAGACGCTCCCCCTACTGAGATACAGGGATGGACATGAGACGCTCCCCCTACTGAGATACAGGGATGGACATGAGACGCTCCCCCTACTGAGATACAGGGATGGACATGAGACGCTCCCCCTACTGAGATACAGGGATGGACATGAGACGCTCCCCCCTACTGAGATGCAGGGACGCGACTCAGCACTCCCCCTACTGGGATACAGGGATGGACATGAGACGCTCCCCCTACTGAGATACAGGGATGGACATGAGACGCTCCCCCTACTGAGATACAGGGACGGACATGAGACGCTCCCCTTACTGAGATAAAGGGATGGTCATGAGACGCTCCCCCTACTGAAATACAGGGATGGACATGAGACGCTCCCCCTACTGAGATACAGGGATGGACATGAGACGCTCCCCCTACTGAGATACAGGGATGGACATGAGACGCTCCCCCCTACTGAGATGCAGGGACGCGACTCAGCACTCCCCCTACTGGGATACAGGGATGGACATGAGACGCTCCCCCTACTGAGATACAGGGATGGACATGAGACGCTCCCCCTACTGAGATACAGGGACGGACATGAGACGCTCCCCCTACTGAGATAAAGGGATGGAAATGAGACGCTGCCCCTACTGAGATACAGGGATGGACATGAGACGCTCCCCCTACTGAGATACAGGGACGGACATGAGACACTCCCCCTACTGAGATAAAGGGGCGGACATGAGACGCGCCTTTTACTGAGATACAGGGATGGACATGAGACGCTCCCCCTACTGAGATACAGGGGCGGACATGAGACGCTCCCCCTACTGAGATACAGGGGCGGACACGAGACGCGCCTTTTACTGAGATACAGGGATGGACATGAGACGCTCCCCCTACTGAGATACAGGGACGGACATGAAACGCTCCCCCTACTGAGATAAAGGGATGGACATGAGACGCTCCCCCTACTGAGATACAGGGATGGACATGAGACGCTCCCCCTACTGAGATACAGGGATGGACATGAGACGCTCCTCCTACTGAGATACAGGGACGGACATGAGACGCTCTCCCTACTGAGATACAGGGATGGACATGAGACACCCCTCCCCCCCCTACTGAGATACAGAGATGGACATGAGACGCTCCTCCCTACTGAGATAAAGGGATGGACATGAGACACCCCCCCCCCCCCTACTGAGATACAGGGATGGGCATGAGACGCTCCTCCCTACTGAGATAAAGGGATGGACATGAGACACCCCTCCCCCCCCCCCCCCCTACTGAGATACAGAGATGGACATGAGACGCTCCCCCTACTGAGATACAGGGATGGACATGAGACGCTCCTCACTACTGAGATAAAGGGATGGACATGAGACACCCCTCCCCCCTACTGAGATACAGGGATGGACATGTGACGCCCCCCCCCCCTACTGAGATACAGGAATGGACATGAGACGCTCCCCCTACTGAGATACAGGGATGGACATGAGACGCTCCCCCTACTGAGATACAGGGACGGACATGAGACGCTCCCGCTACTGAGATACAGGGATGGACATGAGACGCTCCCCCCTACTGAGATACAGGGACGGACATGAGACGCTCCCCCTACGGAGATAAAGGGTTGGACATGAGACGCTCCCCCTACTGAGATACAGGGATGGACATGAGACGCTCCCCCTACTGAGATACAGGGACGGACATGAGACGCTCCCCCTACTGAGATACAGGGATGGACATGAGACGCTCCCCCTACTGAGATACAGGGATGGACATGAGACCCCCCCCCCCCCCTTCTGAAATACAGGGACGGACATGAGACGCTCCCCCTACTGAGATACAGGGATGGACATGAGACCCCCCCTACTGAAATACAGGGACGGACATGAGACGCTCCCCCTACTGAGGTACGAGGATGGCCATGAGACGCTCCCCTACTGAGATAGAGGGGCGGACATGAGACGCTCCCTCTACTGAGATACGGGGATGGACATGAGACGCTCTCCCCTACTGAGATGCAGGGATGGACATGAGACTCTCCCCCTACTGAGATACAGGGATGGACATGAGACGCTCCCCCTACTGAGATACAGGGATGGACATGAGACGCTCCCTCTACTGAGATACAGGGATGGACATGAGACGCTCCCCCTACTGAGATAAAGGGTTGGACATGAGACGCTCCCCCTACTGAGATACAGGGATGGACATGAGACGCTCCCCCTACTGAGATACAGGAACGGACATGAGACGCTCCCCCTACTGAGATACAGGGATGGACATGAGACGCTCCCCCTACTGAGATACAGGGATGGACATGAGACCCCCCCTACTGAAATACATGGACGGACATGAGACGCTCCCCCTACTGAGATACAGGGATGGACATGAGACCCCCCTCCCCTACTGAAATACAGGGACGGACATGAGACGCTCCCCCTACTGAGGTACGAGGATGGACATGAGACGCTCGCCCTACTGAGATACAGGGGCGGACATGAGACGCTCCCCCTACTGAGATACGGGGATGGACATGAGACGCTCCCCCTACTGAGATACAGGGGCGGACATGAGACCCCCCCCCCCATACTGAAATACAGGGATGGACATGAGACGCTCCCCCTACTGAGATACAGAGATGGACATGAGACGCTCCCCCCACTGAGATACAGGGACGGACATGAGACGTTCCCCCTACTGAGATACAGGGATGGACATGAGACGTTCCCCCTACTGAGATACAGGGGCGGACATGAGACCCCCCCCCCCTACTGAAATACAGGGATGGACATGAGACGCCCCCCCTACTGAGATACAGGGATGGACATGAGAGGCCCCCATACTGAGATACAGGGACGGACATGAGACGCTCTTCCTACTGAGATACAGGGATGGACATGAGACGCTCCCCCTACTGAGATGCAGGGACGCGACTCAGCGCTCCCCCTACTGGGATACAGGGATGGACATGAGACGCTCCCCCTACTGAGATACAGGGATGGACATGAGACGCTCCCCCTACTGAGATACAGGGACGGACATGAGACGCTCCCCCTACTGAGAAAAAGGGATGGACATGAGACGCTCCCCCTACTGAGATACAGGGATGGACATGAGACGCTCCCCCTACTGAGATACAGGGATGGACATGAGACACTCCCCCTACTGAGATACAGGGATGGACATAAGACGCTCCCCCCTACTGAGATACAGGGAAGGACATGAGACGCTCCCCCTACTGAGATGCAGGGATGGACATGAGACACCCCTCCCCCACACCCCCCTACTGAGATACAGGGATGGACATAAGACGCTCCCCCTACTGAGATACAGGGATGGACATGAGACGCTCCCCCCTACTGAGATGCAGGGACGCGACTCAGCGCTCCCCCTACTGGGATACAGGGATGGACATGAGACGCTCCCCCTACTGAGATACAGGGATGGACATGAGACGCTCCCCCTACTGAGATACAGGGACGGACATGAGACGCTCCCCCTACTGAGATGCAGGGATGGACATGAGACACCCCTCCCCCCTTACTGAGATACAGGGATGGACATGAGACGCTCCCCCTACTGAGATACAGGGGCGGACATGAGACGCACCTTTTACTGAGATACAGGAATGGACATGAGACGCGCCTTTTACTGAGATACAGGGATGTACATGAGACGCTCCCCCTACTGAGATACAGGGGCGGACATGAGACGCGCCTTTTACTGAGATACAGGGATGGACATGAGACGCTCCCCCTACTGAGATGCAGGGACGCGACTCAGCGCTCCCCCTACTGGGATACAGGGATGGACATGAGACGCTCCCCCTACTGAGATACAGGGATGGACATGAGACGCTCCCCCTACTGAGATACAGGGACTGACATGAGACGCTCCCCCTACTGAGATAAAGGGATGGAAATGAGACGCTCCCCCTACTGAGATACAGGGATGGACATGAGACGCTCCCCCTACTGAGATACAGGGACGGACATGAGACGCTCCCCCTACTGAGATAAAGGGGCGGACATGAGACGCGCCTTTTACTGAGATACAGGGATGGACATGAGACGCTCCCCCTACTGAGATACAGGGACGGACATGAGACACTCCCCCTACTGAGATAAAGGGGCGGATATGAGACGCGCCTTTTACTGAGATTCAGGGATGGACATGAGACGCTCCCCCTACTGAGATACAGGGATGGACATGAGACACCCCTCCCCCCCCCCTACTGAGATACAGGGATGGACATTAGACGCTCCTCCCTACTGAGATAAAGGGATGGACATGAGACACCCCTCTCCCCTACTGAGATACAGGGACAGGGATGGACATGAGACGCTCCTCCCTACTGAGATAAAGGGATGGACTTGAGACACCCCTCTCCCCCCCCCCTACTGAGATACAGGGATGGACATGAGACGCTCCCCCTACTGAGATACAGGGATGGACATGAGACGCTCCTCCCTACTGAGATAAAGGGATGGACATGAGACACCCCTCCCCCCCCAATACTAAGATACAGGGATAGACATGAGACGCTCCCCCTACTGAGATACAGGGATGGACATGAGACGCTCCCCCTACTGAGATACAGGGATGGACATGAGACGCTCCCCCTACTGAGATACAGGGACGGACATGAGACGCTCCCCCTACAGAGATACAGGGATGGACATGAGACGCTCCCCCCTACTGAGATACAGGGATGGACATGAGACTCTCCCCCTACTGAGATAAAGGGTTGGACATGAGATGCTCCCCCTACTGAGATACAGGGATGGACATTAGACGTTCCCCCCTACTGAGATACAGGGACGGACATGAGACGCTCCCTCTACTGATATACAGGGATGGACATGAGACGCTCCCCCTACTGAGATACAGGGATGGACATGAGACCCCCCCCCCCCCTACTGAAATACAGGGACGGACATGAGACGCTCCCCCTACTGAGATACAGGGATGGACATGAGACCCCCCCCCCCCCCTACTGAAATACAGGGACGGACATGAGACGCTCCCCCTACTGAGATACAGGGGCGGACATGATTCCCCCCCCCCCCTACTGAAATACAGGGATGGACATGAGACGCTCCCCCTACTGAGATACAGGGATGGACATAAGACGCTCCCCCTACTGAGATACGGGGATGGACATGAGACGCTCCCCCTACTGAGATACAGGGGCGGACATGATACCCCCCCCCCCTACTGAAATACAGGGATGGACATGAGACGCTCCCCCTACTGAGATACAGGGATGGACATGAGACGCTCCCCCTACTGAGATACAGGGATGGACATGAGACGTTCCCCCTACTGAGATACAGGGATGGACATGAGACGTTCCCCCTACTGAGATACAGGGGCGGACATGAGACCCCCCCCCCCCCCTACTGAAATACAGGGATGGACATGAGACGCTCCCCCTACTGAGATACAGGGATGGACATGAGACGCTCCCCCTACTGAGATACAGGGACGGACATGAGACGCTCCCCCTACTGAGATACAGGGATGGACATTGGACACCCCTCCCCCCCTACTGAAATACAGGGACGGACATGAGACGCTCCCCCTACTGAAATACAGGGATGGACATGAGACGCTCCCCCTACTGAGATACAGGGATGGACATGAGACGCTCCCCCTACTGAGATACAGGGATGGACATGAGACGCTCCTTCCTACTGAGATGCAGAACGCGACTCAGCGCTCCCCCTACTGGGATACAGGGATGGACATGAGACGCTCCCCCTACTGAGATACAGGGGCGGACATGAGACGCGCCCCCTACTGAGATACAGGGATGGACATGAGACGCTCCCCCTACTGAGATACAGGGATGGACATGAGACGCTCCCCCTACTGAGATACAGGGGCGGACATGAGACGCGCCCTCTACTGAGATACAAGGATGGACATGGGACGCTACCCCTACTGAGATACAGGGATGGACATGAGACGCTCCCTCTACTGAGATACAGGGATGGACATGAGACGCTCCTTTTACTGAGATACAGGGATGGACATGAGACGCTCCCCCCTACTGAGATACAGGGACGGACATGAGACGCTCCCCCTACTGAGATACAGGGACTGACATGAGAAGCTCCCCCTACTGGGATACAGGGATGGACATGAGACGCTCCCCCTACTGAGATACAGGGATGGACATGAGACGCTCCCCCTACTGAGATACAGGGACGGACATGAGACGCTCCCCCTACTGAGATAAAGGGATCGACATGAGACGCTCCCCCTACTGAGATACGGGGATGGACATGAGACGCTCCCCCTACTGAGATACAGGGATGGACATGAGACGCTCCTCCTACTGAGATACAGGGACGGGCAGGAGACGCTCCCCCTACTGAGATACAGGCATGGACACGAGACACCCCTCCACCCCCCTACTGAAATACAGGGACGGACATGAGACGCTCCCCCTACTGAAATACAGGGATGGGCATGAGACGCTCCCCCTACTGAGATACAGGGATGGACATGAGACGCTCCCCCTACTGAGATACAGGGATGGACATGAGACGCTCCCCCTACTGAGATACAGGGATGGACATGAGACGCTCCCCCTACTGAGATACAGGGATGGACATGAGACGCTCCCCCTACTGAGATACAGGGATGGACATGAGACGCTCCCCCCTACTGAGATGCAGGGACGCGACTCAGCACTCCCCCTACTAGGATACAGGGATGGACATGAGACGCTCCCCCTACTGAGATACAGGGATGGACATGAGACGCTCCCCCTACTGAGATACAGGGACGGACATGAGACGCTCCCCTTACTGAGATAAAGGGATGGTCATGAGACGCTCCCCCTACTGAAATACAGGGATGGACATGAGACGCTCCCCCTACTGAGATACAGGGATGGACATGAGACGCTCCCCCTACTGAGATACAGGGATGGACATGAGACGCTCCCCCCTACTGAGATGCAGGGACGCGACTCAGCACTCCCCCTACTGGGATACAGGGATGGACATGAGACGCTCCCCCTACTGAGATACAGGGATGGACATGAGACGCTCCCCCTACTGAGATACAGGGACGGACATGAGACGCTCCCCCTACTGAGATAAAGGGATGGAAATGAGACGCTGCCCCTACTGAGATACAGGGATGGACATGAGACGCTCCCCCTACTGAGATACAGGGACGGACATGAGACACTCCCCCTACTGAGATAAAGGGGCGGACATGAGACGCGCCTTTTACTGAGATACAGGGATGGACATGAGACGCTCCCCCTACTGAGATACAGGGGCGGACATGAGACGCTCCCCCTACTGAGATACAGGGTCGGACATGAGACGCGCCTTTTACTGAGATACAGGGATGGACATGAGACGCTCCCCCTACTGAGATACAGGGACGGACATGAAACGCTCCCCCTACTGAGATAAAGGGATGGACATGAGACGCTCCCCCTACTGAGATACAGGGATGGACATGAGACGCTCCCCCTACTGAGATACAGGGATGGACATGAGACGCTCCTCCTACTGAGATACAGGGACGGACATGAGACGCTCCCCCTACTGAGATACAGGGATGGACATGAGACACCCCTCCCCCCCCTACTGAGATACAGAGATGGACATGAGACGCTCCTCCCTACTGAGATAAAGGGATGGACATGAGACACCCCTCCCCCCCCCCTACTGAGATACAGGGATGGGCATGAGACGCTCCTCCCTACTGAGATAAAGGGATGGACATGAGACACCCCTCCCCCCCCCCTACTGAGATACAGAGATGGACATGAGACGCTCCCCCTACTGAGATACAGGGATGGACATGAGACGCTCCTCACTACTGAGATAAAGGGATGGACATGAGACACCCTTCCCCCCTACTGAGATACAGGGATGGACATGTGACGCCCCCCCCCCTACTGAGATACAGGAATGGACATGAGACGCTCCCCCTACTGAGATACAGGGATGGACATGAGACGCTCCCCCTACTGAGATACAGGGACGGACATGAGACGCTCCCGCTACTGAGATACAGGGATGGACATGAGACGCTCCCCCCTACTGAGATACAGGGACGGACATGAGACGCTCCCCCTACGGAGATAAAGGGTTGGACATGAGACGCTCCCCCTACTGAGATACAGGGATGGACATGAGACGCTCCTCCTACTGAGATACAGGGACGGACATGAGACGCTCCCCCTACTGAGATACAGGGATGGACATGAGACGCTCCCCCTACTGAGATACAGGGATGGACATGAGACCCCCCCCCCCTTCTGAAATACAGGGACGGACATGAGACGCTCCCCCTACTGAGATACAGGGATGGACATGAGACCCCCCTACTGAAATACAGGGACGGACATGAGACGCTCCCCCTACTGAGGTACGAGGATGGACATGAGACGCTCCCCTACTGAGATACAGGGGCGGACATGAGACGCTCCCTCTACTGAGATACGGGGATGGACATGAGACGCTCTCCCCTACTGAGATGCAGGGATGGACATGAGACTCTCCCCCTACTGAGATACAGGGATGGACATGAGACTCTCCCCCTACTGAGATACAGGGATGGACATGAGACGCTCCCTCTACTGAGATACAGGGATGGACATGAGACGCTCCCCCTACTGAGATAAAGGGTTGGACATGAGACGCTCCCCCTACTGAGATACAGGGATGGACATGAGACGCTCCCCCTACTGAGATACAGGGACGGACATGAGACGCTCCCCCTACTGAGATACAGGGATGGACATGAGACGCTCCCCCTACTGAGATACAGGGATGGACATGAGACCCCCCTACTGAAATACATGGACGGACATGAGACGCTCTCCCTACTGAGATACAGGGATGGACATGAGACCCCCCCCCTACTGAAATACAGGGACGGACATGAGACGCTCCCCCTACTGAGGTACGAGGATGGACATGAGACGCTCGCCCTACTGAGATACAGGGGCGGACATGAGACGCTCCCCCTACTGAGATACGGCGATGGACATGAGACGCTCCCCCTACTGAGATACAGGGGCGGACATGAGACCCCCCCCCCCATACTGAAATACAGGGATGGACATGAGACGCTCCCCCTACTGAGATACAGAGATGGACATGAGACGCTCCCCCCACTGAGATACAGGGACGGACATGAGACGTTCCCCCTACTGAGATACAGGGATGGACATGAGACGTTCCCCCTACTGAGATACAGGGGCGGACATGAGACCCCCCCCCCCCTACTGAAATACAGGGATGGACATGAGACGCCCCCCCTACTGAGATACAGGGATGGACATGAGAGGCCCCCATACTGAGATACAGGGACGGACATGAGACGCTCTTCCTACTGAGATACAGGGATGGACATGAGACGCTCCCCCTACTGAGATGCAGGGACGCGACTCAGCGCTCCCCCTACTGGGATACAGGGATGGACATGAGACGCTCCCCCTACTGAGATACAGGGATGGACATGAGACGCTCCCCCTACTGAGATACAGGGACGGACATGAGACGCTCCCCCTACTGAGAAAAAGGGATGGACATGAGACGCTCCCCCTACTGAGATACAGGGATGGACATGAGACGCTCCCCCTACTGAGATACAGGGATGGACATGAGACACTCCCCCTACTGAGATACAGGGATGGACATAAGACGCTCCCCCCTACTGAGATACAGGGAAGGACATGAGACGCTCCCCCTACTGAGATGCAGGGATGGACATGAGACACCCCTCCCCCACACCCCCCTACTGAGATACAGGGATGGACATAAGACGCTCCCCCTACTGAGATACAGGGATGGACATGAGACGCTCCCCCCTACTGAGATGCAGGGACGCGACTCAGCGCTCCCCCTACTGGGATACAGGGATGGACATGAGACGCTCCCCCTACTGAGATACAGGGATGGACATGAGACGCTCCCCCTACTGAGATACAGGGACGGACATGAGACGCTCCCCCTACTGAGATGCAGGGATGGACATGAGACACCCCTCCCCCCTTACTGAGATACAGGGATGGACATGAGACGCTCCCCCTACGGAGATAAAGGGTTGGACATGAGACGCTCCCCCTACTAAGATACAGGGATGGACATGAGACGCTCCCCCTACTGAGATACAGGGACGGACATGAGACGCTCCCCCTACTGAGATACAGGGATGGACATTGGACACCCCTCCCCCCCTACTGAAATACAGGGACGGACATGAGACGCTCCCCCTACTGAAATACAGGGATGGACATGAGACGCTCCCCCTACTGAGATACAGGGATGGACATGAGACGCTCCCCCTACTGAGATACAGGGATGGACATGAGACGCTCCTTCCTACTGAGATGCAGAACGCGACTCAGCGCTCCCCCTACTGGGATACAGGGATGGACATGAGACGCTCCCCCTACTGAGATACAGGGGCGGACATGAGACGCGCCCCCTACTGAGATACAGGGATGGACATGAGACGCTCCCCCTACTGAGATACAGGGATGGACATGAGACGCTCCCCCTACTGAGATACAGGGGCGGACATGAGACGCGCCCTCTACTGAGATACAAGGATGGACATGGGACGCTACCCCTACTGAGATACAGGGATGGACATGAGACGCTCCCTCTACTGAGATACAGGGATGGACATGAGACGCTCCTTTTACTGAGATACAGGGATGGACATGAGACGCTCCCCCCTACTGAGATACAGGGACGGACATGAGACGCTCCCCCTACTGAGATACAGGGACTGACATGAGAAGCTCCCCCTACTGGGATACAGGGATGGACATGAGACGCTCCCCCTACTGAGATACAGGGATGGACATGAGACGCTCCCCCTACTGAGATACAGGGACGGACATGAGACGCTCCCCCTACTGAGATAAAGGGATCGACATGAGACGCTCCCCCTACTGAGATACGGGGATGGACATGAGACGCTCCCCCTACTGAGATACAGGGATGGACATGAGACGCTCCTCCTACTGAGATACAGGGACGGGCAGGAGACGCTCCCCCTACTGAGATACAGGCATGGACACGAGACACCCCTCCACCCCCCTACTGAAATACAGGGACGGACATGAGACGCTCCCCCTACTGAAATACAGGGATGGGCATGAGACGCTCCCCCTACTGAGATACAGGGATGGACATGAGACGCTCCCCCTACTGAGATACAGGGATGGACATGAGACGCTCCCCCTACTGAGATACAGGGATGGACATGAGACGCTCCCCCTACTGAGATACAGGGATGGACATGAGACGCTCCCCCTACTGAGATACAGGGATGGACATGAGACGCTCCCCCCTACTGAGATGCAGGGACGCGACTCAGCACTCCCCCTACTAGGATACAGGGATGGACATGAGACGCTCCCCCTACTGAGATACAGGGATGGACATGAGACGCTCCCCCTACTGAGATACAGGGACGGACATGAGACGCTCCCCTTACTGAGATAAAGGGATGGTCATGAGACGCTCCCCCTACTGAAATACAGGGATGGACATGAGACGCTCCCCCTACTGAGATACAGGGATGGACATGAGACGCTCCCCCTACTGAGATACAGGGATGGACATGAGACGCTCCCCCCTACTGAGATGCAGGGACGCGACTCAGCACTCCCCCTACTGGGATACAGGGATGGACATGAGACGCTCCCCCTACTGAGATACAGGGATGGACATGAGACGCTCCCCCTACTGAGATACAGGGACGGACATGAGACGCTCCCCCTACTGAGATAAAGGGATGGAAATGAGACGCTGCCCCTACTGAGATACAGGGATGGACATGAGACGCTCCCCCTACTGAGATACAGGGACGGACATGAGACACTCCCCCTACTGAGATAAAGGGGCGGACATGAGACGCGCCTTTTACTGAGATACAGGGATGGACATGAGACGCTCCCCCTACTGAGATACAGGGGCGGACATGAGACGCTCCCCCTACTGAGATACAGGGTCGGACATGAGACGCGCCTTTTACTGAGATACAGGGATGGACATGAGACGCTCCCCCTACTGAGATACAGGGACGGACATGAAACGCTCCCCCTACTGAGATAAAGGGATGGACATGAGACGCTCCCCCTACTGAGATACAGGGATGGACATGAGACGCTCCCCCTACTGAGATACAGGGATGGACATGAGACGCTCCTCCTACTGAGATACAGGGACGGACATGAGACGCTCCCCCTACTGAGATACAGGGATGGACATGAGACACCCCTCCCCCCCCTACTGAGATACAGAGATGGACATGAGACGCTCCTCCCTACTGAGATAAAGGGATGGACATGAGACACCCCTCCCCCCCCCCTACTGAGATACAGGGATGGGCATGAGACGCTCCTCCCTACTGAGATAAAGGGATGGACATGAGACACCCCTCCCCCCCCCCCTACTGAGATACAGAGATGGACATGAGACGCTCCCCCTACTGAGATACAGGGATGGACATGAGACGCTCCTCACTACTGAGATAAAGGGATGGACATGAGACACCCTTCCCCCCTACTGAGATACAGGGATGGACATGTGACGCCCCCCCCCCTACTGAGATACAGGAATGGACATGAGACGCTCCCCCTACTGAGATACAGGGATGGACATGAGACGCTCCCCCTACTGAGATACAGGGACGGACATGAGACGCTCCCGCTACTGAGATACAGGGATGGACATGAGACGCTCCCCCCTACTGAGATACAGGGACGGACATGAGACGCTCCCCCTACGGAGATAAAGGGTTGGACATGAGACGCTCCCCCTACTGAGATACAGGGATGGACATGAGACGCTCCTCCTACTGAGATACAGGGACGGACATGAGACGCTCCCCCTACTGAGATACAGGGATGGACATGAGACGCTCCCCCTACTGAGATACAGGGATGGACATGAGACCCCCCCCCCCCTTCTGAAATACAGGGACGGACATGAGACGCTCCCCCTACTGAGATACAGGGATGGACATGAGACCCCCCTACTGAAATACAGGGACGGACATGAGACGCTCCCCCTACTGAGGTACGAGGATGGACATGAGACGCTCCCCTACTGAGATACAGGGGCGGACATGAGACGCTCCCTCTACTGAGATACGGGGATGGACATGAGACGCTCTCCCCTACTGAGATGCAGGGATGGACATGAGACTCTCCCCCTACTGAGATACAGGGATGGACATGAGACTCTCCCCCTACTGAGATACAGGGATGGACATGAGACGCTCCCTCTACTGAGATACAGGGATGGACATGAGACGCTCCCCCTACTGAGATAAAGGGTTGGACATGAGACGCTCCCCCTACTGAGATACAGGGATGGACATGAGACGCTCCCCCTACTGAGATACAGGGACGGACATGAGACGCTCCCCCTACTGAGATACAGGGATGGACATGAGACGCTCCCCCTACTGAGATACAGGGATGGACATGAGACCCCCCTACTGAAATACATGGACGGACATGAGACGCTCTCCCTACTGAGATACAGGGATGGACATGAGACCCCCCCCCTACTGAAATACAGGGACGGACATGAGACGCTCCCCCTACTGAGGTACGAGGATGGACATGAGACGCTCGCCCTACTGAGATACAGGGGCGGACATGAGACGCTCCCCCTACTGAGATACGGCGATGGACATGAGACGCTCCCCCTACTGAGATACAGGGGCGGACATGAGACCCCCCCCCCCCCATACTGAAATACAGGGATGGACATGAGACGCTCCCCCTACTGAGATACAGAGATGGACATGAGACGCTCCCCCCACTGAGATACAGGGACGGACATGAGACGTTCCCCCTACTGAGATACAGGGATGGACATGAGACGTTCCCCCTACTGAGATACAGGGGCGGACATGAGACCCCCCCCCCCCTACTGAAATACAGGGATGGACATGAGACGCCCCCCCTACTGAGATACAGGGATGGACATGAGAGGCCCCCATACTGAGATACAGGGACGGACATGAGACGCTCTTCCTACTGAGATACAGGGATGGACATGAGACGCTCCCCCTACTGAGATGCAGGGACGCGACTCAGCGCTCCCCCTACTGGGATACAGGGATGGACATGAGACGCTCCCCCTACTGAGATACAGGGATGGACATGAGACGCTCCCCCTACTGAGATACAGGGACGGACATGAGACGCTCCCCCTACTGAGAAAAAGGGATGGACATGAGACGCTCCCCCTACTGAGATACAGGGATGGACATGAGACGCTCCCCCTACTGAGATACAGGGATGGACATGAGACACTCCCCCTACTGAGATACAGGGATGGACATAAGACGCTCCCCCCTACTGAGATACAGGGAAGGACATGAGACGCTCCCCCTACTGAGATGCAGGGATGGACATGAGACACCCCTCCCCCACACCCCCCTACTGAGATACAGGGATGGACATAAGACGCTCCCCCTACTGAGATACAGGGATGGACATGAGACGCTCCCCCCTACTGAGATGCAGGGACGCGACTCAGCGCTCCCCCTACTGGGATACAGGGATGGACATGAGACGCTCCCCCTACTGAGATACAGGGATGGACATGAGACGCTCCCCCTACTGAGATACAGGGACGGACATGAGACGCTCCCCCTACTGAGATGCAGGGATGGACATGAGACACCCCTCCCCCCTTACTGAGATACAGGGATGGACATGAGACGCTCCCCCTACGGAGATAAAGGGTTGGACATGAGACGCTCCCCCTACTAAGATACAGGGATGGACATGAGACGCTCCCCCTACTGAGATACAGGGACGGACATGAGACGCTCCCCCTACTGAGATACAGGGATGGACATTGGACACCCCTCCCCCCCTACTGAAATACAGGGACGGACATGAGACGCTCCCCCTACTGAAATACAGGGATGGACATGAGACGCTCCCCCTACTGAGATACAGGGATGGACATGAGACGCTCCCCCTACTGAGATACAGGGATGGACATGAGACGCTCCTTCCTACTGAGATGCAGAACGCGACTCAGCGCTCCCCCTACTGGGATACAGGGATGGACATGAGACGCTCCCCCTACTGAGATACAGGGGCGGACATGAGACGCGCCCCCTACTGAGATACAGGGATGGACATGAGACGCTCCCCCTACTGAGATACAGGGATGGACATGAGACGCTCCCCCTACTGAGATACAGGGGCGGACATGAGACGCGCCCTCTACTGAGATACAAGGATGGACATGGGACGCTACCCCTACTGAGATACAGGGATGGACATGAGACGCTCCCTCTACTGAGATACAGGGATGGACATGAGACGCTCCTTTTACTGAGATACAGGGATGGACATGAGACGCTCCCCCCTACTGAGATACAGGGACGGACATGAGACGCTCCCCCTACTGAGATACAGGGACTGACATGAGAAGCTCCCCCTACTGGGATACAGGGATGGACATGAGACGCTCCCCCTACTGAGATACAGGGATGGACATGAGACGCTCCCCCTACTGAGATACAGGGACGGACATGAGACGCTCCCCCTACTGAGATAAAGGGATCGACATGAGACGCTCCCCCTACTGAGATACGGGGATGGACATGAGACGCTCCCCCTACTGAGATACAGGGATGGACATGAGACGCTCCTCCTACTGAGATACAGGGACGGGCAGGAGACGCTCCCCCTACTGAGATACAGGCATGGACACGAGACACCCCTCCACCCCCCTACTGAAATACAGGGACGGACATGAGACGCTCCCCCTACTGAAATACAGGGATGGGCATGAGACGCTCCCCCTACTGAGATACAGGGATGGACATGAGACGCTCCCCCTACTGAGATACAGGGATGGACATGAGACGCTCCCCCTACTGAGATACAGGGATGGACATGAGACGCTCCCCCTACTGAGATACAGGGATGGACATGAGACGCTCCCCCTACTGAGATACAGGGATGGACATGAGACGCTCCCCCCTACTGAGATGCAGGGACGCGACTCAGCACTCCCCCTACTAGGATACAGGGATGGACATGAGACGCTCCCCCTACTGAGATACAGGGATGGACATGAGACGCTCCCCCTACTGAGATACAGGGACGGACATGAGACGCTCCCCTTACTGAGATAAAGGGATGGTCATGAGACGCTCCCCCTACTGAAATACAGGGATGGACATGAGACGCTCCCCCTACTGAGATACAGGGATGGACATGAGACGCTCCCCCTACTGAGATACAGGGATGGACATGAGACGCTCCCCCCTACTGAGATGCAGGGACGCGACTCAGCACTCCCCCTACTGGGATACAGGGATGGACATGAGACGCTCCCCCTACTGAGATACAGGGATGGACATGAGACGCTCCCCCTACTGAGATACAGGGACGGACATGAGACGCTCCCCCTACTGAGATAAAGGGATGGAAATGAGACGCTGCCCCTACTGAGATACAGGGATGGACATGAGACGCTCCCCCTACTGAGATACAGGGACGGACATGAGACACTCCCCCTACTGAGATAAAGGGGCGGACATGAGACGCGCCTTTTACTGAGATACAGGGATGGACATGAGACGCTCCCCCTACTGAGATACAGGGGCGGACATGAGACGCTCCCCCTACTGAGATACAGGGGCGGACATGAGACGCGCCTTTTACTGAGATACAGGGATGGACATGAGACGCTCCCCCTACTGAGATACAGGGACGGACATGAAACGCTCCCCCTACTGAGATAAAGGGATGGACATGAGACGCTCCCCCTACTGAGATACAGGGATGGACATGAGACGCTCCCCCTACTGAGATACAGGGATGGACATGAGACGCTCCTCCTACTGAGATACAGGGACGGACATGAGACGCTCCCCCTACTGAGATACAGGGATGGACATGAGACACCCCTCCCCCCCCCTACTGAGATACAGAGATGGACATGAGACGCTCCTCCCTACTGAGATAAAGGGATGGACATGAGACACCCCTCCCCCCCCCCCTACTGAGATACAGGGATGGGCATGAGACGCTCCTCCCTACTGAGATAAAGGGATGGACATGAGACACCCCTCCCCCCCCCTACTGAGATACAGAGATGGACATGAGACGCTCCCCCTACTGAGATACAGGGATGGACATGAGACGCTCCTCACTACTGAGATAAAGGGATGGACATGAGACACCCTTCCCCCCTACTGAGATACAGGGATGGACATGTGACGCCCCCCCCCCTACTGAGATACAGGAATGGACATGAGACGCTCCCCCTACTGAGATACAGGGATGGACATGAGACGCTCCCCCTACTGAGATACAGGGACGGACATGAGACGCTCCCGCTACTGAGATACAGGGATGGACATGAGACGCTCCCCCCTACTGAGATACAGGGACGGACATGAGACGCTCCCCCTACGGAGATAAAGGGTTGGACATGAGACGCTCCCCCTACTGAGATACAGGGATGGACATGAGACGCTCCCCCTACTGAGATACAGGGACGGACATGAGACGCTCCCCCTACTGAGATACAGGGATGGACATGAGACGCTCCCCCTACTGAGATACAGGGATGGACATGAGACCCCCCCCCCCTTCTGAAATACAGGGACGGACATGAGACGCTCCCCCTACTGAGATACAGGGATGGACATGAGACCCCCCTACTGAAATACAGGGACGGACATGAGACGCTCCCCCTACTGAGGTACGAGGATGGACATGAGACGCTCCCCTACTGAGATACAGGGGCGGACATGAGACGCTCCCTCTACTGAGATACGGGGATGGACATGAGACGCTCTCCCCTACTGAGATGCAGGGATGGACATGAGACTCTCCCCCTACTGAGATACAGGGATGGACATGAGACGCTCCCCCTACTGAGATACAGGGATGGACATGAGACGCTCCCTCTACTGAGATACAGGGATGGACATGAGACGCTCCCCCTACTGAGATAAAGGGTTGGACATGAGACGCTCCCCCTACTGAGATACAGGGATGGACATGAGACGCTCCCCCTACTGAGATACAGGGACGGACATGAGACGCTCCCCCTACTGAGATACAGGGATGGACATGAGACGCTCCCCCTACTGAGATACAGGGATGGACATGAGACCCCCCTACTGAAATACATGGACGGACATGAGACGCTCCCCCTACTGAGATACAGGGATGGACATGAGACCCCCCCCTACTGAAATACAGGGACGGACATGAGACGCTCCCCCTACTGAGGTACGAGGATGGACATGAGACGCTCGCCCTACTGAGATACAGGGGCGGACATGAGACGCTCCCCCTACTGAGATACGGGGATGGACATGAGACGCTCCCCCTACTGAGATACAGGGGCGGACATGAGACCCCCCCCCCATACTGAAATACAGGGATGGACATGAGACGCTCCCCCTACTGAGATACAGAGATGGACATGAGACGCTCCCCCCACTGAGATACAGGGACGGACATGAGACGTTCCCCCTACTGAGATACAGGGATGGACATGAGACGTTCCCCCTACTGAGATACAGGGGCGGACATGAGACCCCCCCCCCCTACTGAAATACAGGGATGGACATGAGACGCCCCCCCTACTGAGATACAGGGATGGACATGAGAGGCCCCCATACTGAGATACAGGGATGGACATGAGACGCTCCCCCTACTGAGATACAGGGATGGACATGAGACGCTCCCCCTACTGAGATACAGGGACGGACATGAGACGCTCCCCCTACTGAGAAAAAGGGATGGACATGAGACGCTCCCCCTACTGAGATACAGGGATGGACATGAGACGCTCCCCCTACTGAGATACAGGGATGGACATGAGACACTCCCCCTACTGAGATACAGGGATGGACATAAGACGCTCCCCCCTACTGAGATACAGGGAAGGACATGAGACGCTCCCCCTACTGAGATGCAGGGATGGACATGAGACACCCCTCCCCCACACCCCCCTACTGAGATACAGGGATGGACATAAGACGCTCCCCCTACTGAGATACAGGGATGGACATGAGACGCTCCCCCCTACTGAGATGCAGGGACGCGACTCAGCGCTCCCCCTACTGGGATACAGGGATGGACATGAGACGCTCCCCCTACTGAGATACAGGGATGGACATGAGACGCTCCCCCTACTGAGATACAGGGACGGACATGAGACGCTCCCCCTACTGAGATGCAGGGATGGACATGAGACACCCCTCCCCCCTTACTGAGATACAGGGATGGACATGAGACGCACCCCCTACTGAGATACAGGGGCGGACATGAGACGCACCTTTTACTGAGATACAGGAATGGACATGAGACGCGCCTTTTACTGAGATACAGGGATGTACATGAGACGCTCCCCCTACTGAGATACTGGGGCGGACATGAGACGCGCCTTTTACTGAGATACAGGGATGGACATGAGACGCTCCCCCTACTGAGATGCAGGGACGCGACTCAGCGCTCCCCCTACTGGGATACAGGGATGGACATGAGACGCTCCCCCTACTGAGATACAGGGATGGACATGAGACGCTCCCCCTACTGAGATACAGGGACTGACATGAGACGCTCCCCCTACTGAGATAAAGGGATGGAAATGAGACGCTCCCCCTACTGAGATACAGGGATGGACATGAGACGCTCCCCCTACTAAGATACAGGGACGGACATGAGACGCTCCCCCTACTGAGATAAAGGGGCGGACATGAGACGCGCCTTTTACTGAGATACAGGGATGGACATGAGACGCTCCCCCTACTGAGATACAGGGGCGGACATGAGACGCTCCCCCTACTGAGATACAGGGGCGGACATGAGACGCGCCTTTTACTGAGATACAGGGATGGACATGAGACGCTCCCCCTACTGAGATACAGGAACGGACATGAGACGCTCCCCCTACTGAGATAAAGGGATGGACATGAGACGCTCCCCCTACTAAGATACAGGGATGGACATGAGACGCTCCCCCTACTGAGATACAGGGATGGACATGAGACGCTCCCCCTACTGAGATACAGGGATGGACATGAGACGTTCCCCCTACTGAGATACAGGGATGGACATGAGACGCTCCCCCTACTGAGATACAGGGACGGACATGAGACGCTCCCCCTACTGAGAAAAAGGGATGGACATGAGACGCTCCCCCTACTGAGATACAGGGATGGACATGAGACGCTCCCCCTATTGAGATACAGGGATGGACATGAGACGCTCTCCCTACTGAGATACAGGGATGGACATGAGACGCTCCCCCCTACTGAGATACAGGGACGGACATAAGACGCTCCCCCTACTGAGATGCAGGGATGGACATGAGACACCCCTCCCCCCCCCCTACTGAGATACAGGGATGGACATAAGACGCTCCCCCTACTGAGATACAGGGATGGACATGAGACGCTCCCCCCTACTGAGATGCAGGGACGCGACTCAGCGCTCCCCCTACTGGGATACAGGGATGGATATGAGACGCTCCCCCTACTGAGATACAGGGACGGACATGAGACGCTCTCCCTACTGAGATACAGGGATGGACATGAGACGCTCCCCCTACTGAGATACAGGGGCGGACATGAGACCCCCCCACCCTACTGAAATACAGGGATGGACATGAGACGCTCCCCCTACTGAGATACAGGGATGGACATGAGACGCTCCCCCTACTGAGATACAGGGACGGACATGAGACGCTCCCCCTACTGAGATACAGGGATGGACATGAGACGCTCCCCCTACTGAGATACAGGGATGGGCATGAGACGCCCCCCCCCCCCTACTGAGATACAGGAATGGACATGAGACGCTCCCCCTACTGAGATGCAGGGATGGACATGAGACGCTCCCCCCTACTGAGATGCAGGGACGCGACTCAGCGCTCCCCCTACTGGGATACAGGGATGGACATGAGACGCTCCCCCTACTGAGATACAGGGATGGACATGAGACGCTCCCCCTACTGAGATACAGGGACGGACATGAGGCGCTCCCCCTACTGAGATGCAGGGATGGACATGAGACACCCCTCCCCCCCCCCCCTACTGGGATACAGGGATGGACATGAGACGCTCCCCCTACTGAGATACAGGGATGGACATGAGACGCTCCCCCTACTGAGATACAGGGACGGACATGAGACGCTCCCCCTACTGAGATAAAGGGATGGAAATGAGACGCTCCTCCTACTGAGATACAGGGATGGACATGAGACGCTTCCCCTACTGAGATACAGGGACGGACATGAGACGCTCTCCCTACTGAGATAAAGGGGCGGACATGAGACGCGCCTTTTACTGAGATACAGGGATGGACATGAGACGCTCCACCTACTGAGATACAGGGGCGGACATGAGACGCTCCCCCTACTGAGATACAGGGGCGGACATGAGACGCGCCTTTTACTGAGATACCGGGATGGACATGAGACGCTCCCCCTACTGAGATACAGGGACGGACATGAGACGCTACCCCTACTGAGATAAAGGGATGGACATGAGACGCTCCCGCTACTGAGATACAGGGATGGACATGAGACGCTCCCCCTACTGAGATACAGGGATGGACATGAGACGCTCCTCCTACTGAGATACAGGGACGGACATGAGACGCTCCCCCTACTGAGATACAGGGATTGGCATGAGACACCCCTCCCCCTACTGAGATACAGGGATGGACATGAGACGCTCCTCCCTACTGAGATAAAGGGATGGACATGAGACACCCCTCCCCCCTACTGAGATACAGGGATGGACATGAGACGCTCCTCCCTACTGAGATAAAGGGATGGGCATGAGACACCCCTCCCCCCCCCCCCTACTGAGATACAGGGATGGACATGAGACGCTCCCCCTACTGAGATACAGGGATGGACATGAGACGCTCCTCCCTACTGAGATAAAGGGATGGACATGAGACACCCCTCCCCCCCCTACTGATATACAGGGATGGATATGAGACGCTCCCCCTACTGAGATACAGGGATGGACATGAGATGCTCCCCCTACTGAGATACAGGGATGGACATGAGACGCTCCCCCTATTGAGATACAGGGATGGACATGAGACGCCCCCCCTACTGAGATACAGGGATGGACATGAGAGGCCCCCATACTGAGATACAGGGACGGACATGAGACGCTCTTCCTACTGAGATACAGGGATGGACATGAGACGCTCCCCCTACTGAGATGCAGGGACGCGACTCAGCGCTCCCCCTACTGGGATACAGGGATGGACATGAGACGCTCCCCCTACTGAGATACAGGGATGGACATGAGACGCTCCCCCTACTGAGATACAGGGACGGACATGAGACGCTCCCCCTACTGAGAAAAAGGGATGGACATGAGACGCTCCCCCTACTGAGATACAGGGATGGACATGAGACGCTCCCCCTACTGAGATACAGGGATGGACATGAGACACTCCCCCTACTGAGATACAGGGATGGACATAAGACGCTCCCCCCTACTGAGATACAGGGAAGGACATGAGACGCTCCCCCTACTGAGATGCAGGGATGGACATGAGACACCCCTCCCCCACACCCCCCTACTGAGATACAGGGATGGACATAAGACGCTCCCCCTACTGAGATACAGGGATGGACATGAGACGCTCCCCCCTACTGAGATGCAGGGACGCGACTCAGCGCTCCCCCTACTGGGATACAGGGATGGACATGAGACGCTCCCCCTACTGAGATACAGGGATGGACATGAGACGCTCC
Source organism: Chirona hameri (assembly GCA_036785665.1). NCBI lineage: Eukaryota > Metazoa > Arthropoda > Thecostraca > Balanomorpha > Balanidae > Chirona > Chirona hameri. The sequence continues at coordinate 229,027 of JAXIVJ010000295.1, read as the reverse complement.
CCCTACTGAGATACAGGGACGGACATGAGACGCTCCCCCTACTGAGATGCAGGGATGGACATGAGACACCCCTCCCCCTTACTGAGATACAGGGATGGACATGAGACGCACCCCCTACTGAGATACAGGGGCGGACATGAGACGCACCTTTTACTGAGATACAGGAATGGACATGAGACGCGCCTTTTACTGAGATACAGGGATGTACATGAGACGCTCCCCCTACTGAGATACTGGGGCGGACATGAGACGCGCCTTTTACTGAGATACAGGGATGGACATGAGAGGCCCCCATACTGAGATACAGGGACGGACATGAGACGCTCCCCCTACTGAGATACAGGGATGGACATGAGACGCTCCCCCTACTGAGATGCAGGGACGCGACTCAGCGCTCCCCCTACTGGGATACAGGGATGGACATGAGACGCTCCCCCTACTGATATACAGGGATGGACATGAGACGCTCCCCCTACTGAGATACAGGGACGGACATGAGACGCTCCCCCTACTGAGAAAAAGGGATGGACATGAGACGCTCCCCCTACTGAGATACAGGGATGGACATGAGACGCTCCCCCTACTGAGATACAGGGATGGACATGAGACACTTCCCCTACTGAGATACAGGGATGGACATAAGACGCTCCCCCCTACTGAGATACAGGGACGGACATGAGACGCTCCCCCTACTGAGATGCAGGGATGGACATGAGACACCCCTCCCCCACACCCCCTACTGAGATACAGGGATGGACATAAGACGCTCCCCCTACTGAGATACAGGGATGGACATGAGACGCTCCCCCCTACTGAGATGCAGGGACGCGACTCAGCGCTCCCCCTACTGGGATACAGGGATGGACATGAGACGCTCCCCCTACTGAGATACAGGGATGGACATGAGACGCTCCCCCTACTGAGATACAGGGACGGACATGAGACGCTCCCCCTACTGAGATGCAGGGATGGACATGAGACACCCCTCCCCCCCTACTGAGATACAGGGATGGACATGAGACGCTCCCCCTACTGAGATACAGGGGCGGACATGATACGCACCTTTTACTGAGATACAGGAATGGACATGAGACGCGCCTTTTACTGAGATACAGGGATGTACATGAGACGCTCCCCCTACTGAGATACAGGGGCGGACATGAGACGCGCCTTTTACTGAGATACAGGGATGGACATGAGACGCTCCCCCCTACTGAGATGCAGGGACGCGACTCAGCGCTCCCCCTACTGGGATACAGGGATGGACATGAGACGCTCCCCCTACTGAGATACAGGGATGGACATGAGACGCTCCCCCTACTGAGATACAGGGACGGGCATGAGACGCTCCCCCTACTGAGATAAAGGGATGGAAATGAGACGCTCCCTCTACTGAGATACAGGGATGGACATGAGACGCTCCCCCTACTGAGATACAGGGACGGACATGAGACGCTCCCCCTACTGAGATACAGGGATGGACATGAGACGTTCCCCCTACTGAGATACAGGGATGGATATGAGACGCTCCCCCTACTGAGATAAAGGGTTGGACATGAGACGCTCCCCCTACTGAGATACAGGGATGGACATGAGACGCTCCCCCTACTGAGATACAGGGACGGACATGAGACGCTCCCCCTACTGAGATACAGGGATGGACATGAGACGCTCCCCCTACTGAGATACAGGGATGGACATGAGACCCCCCCCCCCTACTGAAATACATGGACGGACATGAGACGCTCCCCCTACTGAGATACAGGGATGGACATGAGACCCCCCCCCCCCTACTGAAATACAGGGACGGACATGAGACGCTCCCCCTACTGAGGTACGAGGATGGACATGAGACGCTCCCCCTACTGAGATACAGGGACTGACATGAGACGCTCCCCCTACTGAGATAAAGGGATGGAAATGAGACGCTCCCCCTACTGAGATACAGGGATGGACATGAGACGCTCCCCCTACTGAGATACAGGGACGGACATGAGACGCTCCCCCTACTGAGATAAAGGGGCGGACATGAGACGCGCCTTTTACTGAGATACAGGGATGGACATGAGACGCTCCCCCTACTGAGATACAGGGGCGGACATGAGACGCTCCCCCTACTGAGATACAGGGGCGGACATGAGACGCGCCTTTTACTGAGATACAGGGATGGACATGAGACGCTCCCCCTACTGAGATACAGGAACGGACATGAGACGCTCCCCCTACTGAGATAAAGGGATGGACATGAGACGCTCCCCCTACTAAGATACAGGGATGGACATGAGACGCTCCCCCTACTGAGATACAGGGATGGACATGAGACGCTCCCCCTACTGAGATACAGGGATGGACATGAGACGTTCCCCCTACTGAGATACAGGGATGGACATGAGACGCTCCCCCTACTGAGATACAGGGACGGACATGAGACGCTCCCCCTACTGAGAAAAAGGGATGGACATGAGACGCTCCCCCTACTGAGATACAGGGATGGACATGAGACGCTCCCCCTATTGAGATACAGGGATGGACATGAGACGCTCTCCCTACTGAGATACAGGGATGGACATGAGACGCTCCCCCCTACTGAGATACAGGGACGGACATAAGACGCTCCCCCTACTGAGATGCAGGGATGGACATGAGACACCCCTCCCCCCCCCTACTGAGATACAGGGATGGACATAAGACGCTCCCCCTACTGAGATACAGGGATGGACATGAGACGCTCCCCCCTACTGAGATGCAGGGACGCGACTCAGCGCTCCCCCTACTGGGATACAGGGATGGATATGAGACGCTCCCCCTACTGAGATACAGGGACGGACATGAGACGCTCTCCCTACTGAGATACAGGGATGGACATGAGACGCTCCCCCTACTGAGATACAGGGGCGGACATGAGACCCCCCCACCCTACTGAAATACAGGGATGGACATGAGACGCTCCCCCTACTGAGATACAGGGATGGACATGAGACGCTCCCCCTACTGAGATACAGGGACGGACATGAGACGCTCCCCCTACTGAGATACAGGGATGGACATGAGACGCTCCCCCTACTGAGATACAGGGATGGGCATGAGACGCCCCCCCCCCCTACTGAGATACAGGAATGGACATGAGACGCTCCCCCTACTGAGATGCAGGGATGGACATGAGACGCTCCCCCCTACTGAGATGCAGGGACGCGACTCAGCGCTCCCCCTACTGGGATACAGGGATGGACATGAGACGCTCCCCCTACTGAGATACAGGGATGGACATGAGACGCTCCCCCTACTGAGATACAGGGACGGACATGAGGCGCTCCCCCTACTGAGATGCAGGGATGGACATGAGACACCCCTCCCCCCCTACTGGGATACAGGGATGGACATGAGACGCTCCCCCTACTGAGATACAGGGATGGACATGAGACGCTCCCCCTACTGAGATACAGGGACGGACATGAGACGCTCCCCCTACTGAGATAAAGGGATGGAAATGAGACGCTCCTCCTACTGAGATACAGGGATGGACATGAGACGCTTCCCCTACTGAGATACAGGGACGGACATGAGACGCTCTCCCTACTGAGATAAAGGGGCGGACATGAGACGCGCCTTTTACTGAGATACAGGGATGGACATGAGACGCTCCACCTACTGAGATACAGGGGCGGACATGAGACGCTCCCCCTACTGAGATACAGGGGCGGACATGAGACGCGCCTTTTACTGAGATACCGGGATGGACATGAGACGCTCCCCCTACTGAGATACAGGGACGGACATGAGACGCTACCCCTACTGAGATAAAGGGATGGACATGAGACGCTCCCGCTACTGAGATACAGGGATGGACATGAGACGCTCCCCCTACTGAGATACAGGGATGGACATGAGACGCTCCTCCTACTGAGATACAGGGACGGACATGAGACGCTCCCCCTACTGAGATACAGGGATTGGCATGAGACACCCCTCCCCCCTACTGAGATACAGGGATGGACATGAGACGCTCCTCCCTACTGAGATAAAGGGATGGACATGAGACACCCCTCCCCCCTACTGAGATACAGGGATGGACATGAGACGCTCCTCCCTACTGAGATAAATGGATGGGCATGAGACACCCCTCTCCCCCCCCTACTGAGATACAGGGATGGACATGAGACGCTCCCCCTACTGAGATACAGGGATGGACATGAGACGCTCCTCCCTACTGAGATAAAGGGATGGACATGAGACACCCCTCCCCCCCCCCTACTGATATACAGGGATGGATATGAGACGCTCCCCCTACTGAGATACAGGGATGGACATGAGATGCTCCCCCTACTGAGATACAGGGATCGACATGAGACGCTCCCCCTACTGAGATACAGGGGAGGACATGAGACGCTCCCCCTACTGAGATACAGGGATGGACATGAGACGCTCCCCCCTACTGAGATACAGGGATGGACATGAGACGCTCCCCCTACTGAGATAAAGGGTTGGGCATGAGACGCTCCCCCTACTGAGATACAGGGATGGACATGAGACGCTCCCCCCTACTGAGATACAGGGACGGACATGAGACGCTCCCCCTACTGAGATACAGGGATGGACATGAGACGCTCCCCCTACTGAAATACAGGGACGGACATGAGACGCTCCCCCTACTGAGATACAGGGTAGGACATGAGACCCCCCCCCCCTACTGAAATACAGGGACGGACATGAGACGCTCCCCTACTGAGGTACGAAGATGGACATGAGACGCTCCCCCTACTGAGATACAGGGGCGGACATGAGACGCTCCCCCTACTGAGACACGGGGATGGACATGAGACGCTCCCCCTACTGAGATACAGGGGCGGACATGATACCCCCCCCCCCCCCCCCTACTGAAATACAGGGATGGACATGTGACGCTCCCCCTACTGAGATACAGGGATAGACATGAGACGCTCCCCCTACTGAGATACAGGGACGGACATGAGACGTTCCACCTACTGAGATATAGGGATGGACATGAGACGTTCCCCCTACTGAGATACAGGGGCGGACATGAGACCCCCCCCTACTGAAATACAGGGATGGACATGAGACGCTCCCCCTACTGAGATACAGGGATGGACATGAGACGCTCCCCCTACTGAGATACAGGGACGGACATGAGACGCTCCCCCTACTGAGATACAGGGATGGACATGAGACGTTCCCCCTACTGAGATACAGGGATGGATATGAGACGATCCCCCTACTGAGATAAAGGGTTGGACATGAGACGCTCCCCCTACTGAGATATAGGGATGGACATGAGACGCTCCCCCTACTGAGATACAGGGACGGACATGAGACGCTCTCCCTACTGAGATACAGGGATGGACATGAGACGCTCCCCCTACTGAGATACAGGGATGGACATGAGACCTCCCCCCTACTGAAATACATGGACGGACATGAGACGCTCCCCCTACTGAGATACAGGGATGGACATGAGACCCCCCCCCCCTACTGAAATACAGGGACGGACATGAGACGCTCCCCCTACTGAGGTACGAGGATGGACATGAGACGCTCGCCCTACTGAGATACAGGGGCGGACATGAGACGCTCCCCCTACTGAGATACGGGGATGGACATGAGACGCTCCCCCTACTGAGATACAGGGGCGGACATGAGACCCCCCCCCCATACTGAAATACAGGGATGGACATGAGACGCTCCCCCTACTGAGATACAGAGATGGACATGAGACGCTCCCCCCACTGAGATACAGGGACGGACATGAGACGTTCCCCCTACTGAGATACAGGGATGGACATGAGACGTTCCCCCTACTGAGATACAGGGGCGGACATGAGACCCCCCCCCTACTGAAATACAGGGATGGACATGAGACGCCCCCCTACTGAGATACAGGGATGGACATGAGAGGCCCCCATACTGAGATACAGGGACGGACATGAGACGCTCCCCCTACTGAGATACAGGGATGGACATGAGACGCTCCCCCTACTGAGATGCAGGGACGCGACTCAGCGCTCCCCCTACTGGGATACAGGGATGGACATGAGACGCTCCCCCTACTGATATACAGGGATGGACATGAGACGCTCCCCCTACTGAGATACAGGGACGGACATGAGACGCTCCCCCTACTGAGAAAAAGGGATGGACATGAGACGCTCCCCCTACTGAGATACAGGGATGGACATGAGACGCTCCCCCTACTGAGATACAGGGATGGACATGAGACACTTCCCCTACTGAGATACAGGGATGGACATAAGACGCTCCCCCCTACTGAGATACAGGGACGGACATGAGACGCTCCCCCTACTGAGATGCAGGGATGGACATGAGACACCCCTCCCCCACACCCCCCTACTGAGATACAGGGATGGACATAAGACGCTCCCCCTACTGAGATACAGGGATGGACATGAGACGCTCCCCCCTACTGAGATGCAGGGACGCGACTCAGCGCTCCCCCTACTGGGATACAGGGATGGACATGAGACGCTCCCCCTACTGAGATACAGGGATGGACATGAGACGCTCCCCCTACTGAGATACAGGGACGGACATGAGACGCTCCCCCTACTGAGATGCAGGGATGGACATGAGACACCCCTCCCCCCCTACTGAGATACAGGGATGGACATGAGACGCTCCCCCTACTGAGATACAGGGGCGGACATGATACGCACCTTTTACTGAGATACAGGAATGGACATGAGACGCGCCTTTTACTGAGATACAGGGATGTACATGAGACGCTCCCCCTACTGAGATACAGGGGCGGACATGAGACGCGCCTTTTACTGAGATACAGGGATGGACATGAGACGCTCCCCCCTACTGAGATGCAGGGACGCGACTCAGCGCTCCCCCTACTGGGATACAGGGATGGACATGAGACGCTCCCCCTACTGAGATACAGGGATGGACATGAGACGCTCCCCCTACTGAGATACAGGGACGGGCATGAGACGCTCCCCCTACTGAGATAAAGGGATGGAAATGAGACGCTCCCTCTACTGAGATACAGGGATGGACATGAGACGCTCCCCCTACTGAGATACAGGGACGGACATGAGACGCTCCCCCTACTGAGATACAGGGATGGACATGAGACGTTCCCCCTACTGAGATACAGGGATGGATATGAGACGCTCCCCCTACTGAGATAAAGGGTTGGACATGAGACGCTCCCCCTACTGAGATACAGGGATGGACATGAGACGCTCCCCCTACTGAGATACAGGGACGGACATGAGACGCTCCCCCTACTGAGATACAGGGATGGACATGAGACGCTCCCCCTACTGAGATACAGGGATGGACATGAGACCCCCCCCCCCCTACTGAAATACATGGACGGACATGAGACGCTCCCCCTACTGAGATACAGGGATGGACATGAGACCCCCCCCCTACTGAAATACAGGGACGGACATGAGACGCTCCCCCTACTGAGGTACGAGGATGGACATGAGACGCTCGCCCTACTGAGATACAGGGGCGGACATGAGACGCTCCCCCTACTGAGATACGGGGATGGACATGAGACGCTCCCCCTACTGAGATACAGGGGCGGACATGAGACCCCCCCCCCCCCCATACTGAAATACAGGGATGGACATGAGACGCTCCCCCTACTGAGATACAGAGATGGACATGAGACGCTCCCCCCACTGAGATACAGGGACGGACATGAGACGTTCCCCCTACTGAGATACAGGGATGGACATGAGACGTTCCCCCTACTGAGATACAGGGGCGGACATGAGACCCCCCCCCTACTGAAATACAGGGATGGACATGAGACGCCCCCCTACTGAGATACAGGGATGGACATGAGAGGCCCCCATACTGAGATACAGGGACGGACATGAGACGCTCCCCCTACTGAGATACAGGGATGGACATGAGACGCTCCCCCTACTGAGATGCAGGGACGCGACTCAGCGCTCCCCCTACTGGGATACAGGGATGGACATGAGACGCTCCCCCTACTGATATACAGGGATGGACATGAGACGCTCCCCCTACTGAGATACAGGGATGGACATAAGACGCTCCCCCCTACTGAGATACAGGGACGGACATGAGACGCTCCCCCTACTGAGATGCAGGGATGGACATGAGACACCCCTCCCCCACACCCCCCTACTGAGATACAGGGATGGACATAAGACGCTCCCCCTACTGAGATACAGGGATGGACATGAGACGCTCCCCCCTACTGAGATGCAGGGACGCGACTCAGCGCTCCCCCTACTGGGATACAGGGATGGACATGAGACGCTCCCCCTACTGAGATACAGGGATGGACATGAGACGCTCCCCCTACTGAGATACAGGGACGGACATGAGACGCTCCCCCTACTGAGATGCAGGGATGGACATGAGACACCCCTCCCCCCTACTGAGATACAGGGATGGACATGAGACGCTCCCCCTACTGAGATACAGGGGCGGACATGATACGCACCTTTTACTGAGATACAGGAATGGACATGAGACGCGCCTTTTACTGAGATACAGGGATGTACATGAGACGCTCCCCCTACTGAGATACAGGGGCGGACATGAGACGCGCCTTTTACTGAGATACAGGGATGGACATGAGACGCTCCCCCCTACTGAGATGCAGGGACGCGACTCAGCGCTCCCCCTACTGGGATACAGGGATGGACATGAGACGCTCCCCCTACTGAGATACAGGGATGGACATGAGACGCTCCCCCTACTGAGATACAGGGACGGGCATGAGACGCTCCCCCTACTGAGATAAAGGGATGGAAATGAGACGCTCCCTCTACTGAGATACAGGGATGGACATGAGACGCTCCCCCTACTGAGATACAGGGACGGACATGAGACGCTCCCCCTACTGAGATAAAGGGGCGGACATGAGACGCGCCTTTTACTGAGATACAGGGATGGACATGAGACGCTCCCCCTACTGAGATACAGGGATGGACATGAGACGCTCCCCCTACTGAGGTACAGGGATGGACATGAGACGCTCCTCCTACTGAGATACAGGGACGGACATGAGACGCTCCCCCTACTGAGATACAGGGATGGACATGAGACACCCCTCCCCCCCCCCCTACTGAAATACAGGGACGGACATGAGACGCTCCCCCTACTGAAATACAGGGATGGACATGAGACGCTCCCCCTACTGAGATACAGGGATGGACATGAGACGCTCCCCCTACTGAGATACAGGGATGGACATGAGACGCTCCCCCTACTGAGATACAGGGATGGACATGAGACGCTCCCCCTACTGAGATACAGGGATGGACATGAGACGCTCCCCCTACTGAGATACAGGGATGGACATGAGACGCTCCCCCCTACTGAGATGCAGGGACGCGACTCAGCGCTCCCCTACTGGGATACAGGGATGGACATGAGATGCTCCCCCTACTGAGATACAGGGATGGGCATGAGACGCTCCCCCTACTGAGATACAGGGATGGACATGAGACGCTCCCCCCTACTGAGATACAGGGACGGACATGAGACGCTCCCCCTACTGAGATGCAGGGATGGACATGAGACACCCCTCCCCCCCCCCCCTACTGAGATACAGGGATGGACATGAGACGCTCCCCCTACTGAGATGCAGGGACGCGACTCAGCGCTCCCCCTACTGGGATACAGGGATGGACATGAGACGCTCCCCCTACTGAGATACAGGGATGGACATGAGACGCTCCCCCTACTGAGATACAGGGACGGACATGAGACGCTCCCCCTACTGAGATGCAGGGATGGACATGAGACACCCCTCCCCCCCCTACTGAGATACAGGGATGGACATGAGACGCTCCCCCTACTGAGATACAGGGGCGGACATGAGACGCGCCTTTTACTGAGATACATGGATGGACATGAGACGCGCCTTTTACTGAGATACAGGGATGGACATGAGACGCTCCCCCCTACTGGGATGCAGGGACGCGACTCAGCGCTCCCCCTACTGGGATACAGGGATGGACATGAGACGCTCCCCCTACTGAGATACAGGGATGGACATGAGACGCTCCCCCTACTGAGATACAGGGACGGACATGAGACGCTACCCCTACTGAGATAAAGGGATGGACATGAGACGCTCCCGCTACTGAGATACAGGGATGGACATGAGACGCTCCCCCTACTGAGATACAGGGATGGACATGAGACGCTCCTCCTACTGAGATACAGGGACGGACATGAGACGCTCCCCCTACTGAGATACAGGGATTGGCATGAGACACCCCTCCCCCCTACTGAGATACAGGGATGGACATGAGACGCTCCTCCCTACTGAGATAAAGGGATGGACATGAGACACCCCTCCCCCCTACTGAGATACAGGGATGGACATGAGACGCTCCTCCCTACTGAGATAAAGGGATGGGCATGAGACACCCCTCCCCCCCTACTGAGATACAGGGATGGACATGAGACGCTCCCCCTACTGAGATACAGGGATGGACATGAGACGCTCCTCCCTACTGAGATAAAGGGATGGACATGAGACACCCCTCCCCCCCCCCCTACTGATATACAGGGATGGATATGAGACGCTCCCCCTACTGAGATACAGGGATGGACATGAGATGCTCCCCCTACTGAGATACAGGGATCGACATGAGACGCTCCCCCTACTGAGATACAGGGGAGGACATGAGACGCTCCCCCTACTGAGATACAGGGATGGACATGAGACGCTCCCCCCTACTGAGATACAGGGATGGACATGAGACGCTCCCCCTACTGAGATAAAGGGTTGGGCATGAGACGCTCCCCCTACTGAGATACAGGGATGGACATGAGACGCTCCCCCCTACTGAGATACAGGGACGGACATGAGACGCTCCCCCTACTGAGATACAGGGATGGACATGAGACGCTCCCCCTACTGAAATACAGGGACGGACATGAGACGCTCCCCCTACTGAGATACAGGGTAGGACATGAGACCCCCCCCCCTACTGAAATACAGGGACGGACATGAGACGCTCCCCTACTGAGGTACGAAGATGGACATGAGACGCTCCCCCTACTGAGATACAGGGGCGGACATGAGACGCTCCCCCTACTGAGACACGGGGATGGACATGAGACGCTCCCCCTACTGAGATACAGGGGCGGACATGATACCCCCCCCCCTACTGAAATACAGGGATGGACATGTGACGCTCCCCCTACTGAGATACAGGGATAGACATGAGACGCTCCCCCTACTGAGATACAGGGACGGACATGAGACGTTCCACCTACTGAGATATAGGGATGGACATGAGACGTTCCCCCTACTGAGATACAGGGGCGGACATGAGACCCCCCCCTACTGGAATACAGGGATGGACATGAGACGCTCCCCCTACTGAGATACAGGGATGGACATGAGACGCTCCCCCTACTGAGATACAGGGACGGACATGAGACGCTCCCCCTACTGAGATACAGGGATGGACATGAGACGTTCCCCCTACTGAGATACAGGGATGGATATGAGACGCTCCCCCTACTGAGATAAAGGGTTGGACATGAGACGCTCCCCCTACTGAGATATAGGGATGGACATGAGACGCTCCCCCTACTGAGATACAGGGACGGACATGAGACGCTCCCCCTACTGAGATACAGGGATGGACATGAGACGCTCCCCCTACTGAGATACAGGGATGGACATGAGACCCCCCCCTACTGAAATACATGGACGGACATGAGACGCTCCCCCTACTGAGATACAGGGATGGACATGAGACCCCCCCCCCCCTACTGAAATACAGGGACGGACATGAGACGCTCCCCCTACTGAGGTACGAGGATGGACATGAGACGCTCGCCCTACTGAGATACAGGGGCGGACATGAGACGCTCCCCCTACTGAGATACGGGGATGGACATGAGACGCTCCCCCTACTGAGATACAGGGGCGGACATGAGACCCCCCCCCATACTGAAATACAGGGATGGACATGAGACGCTCCCCCTACTGAGATACAGAGATGGACATGAGACGCTCCCCCCACTGAGATACAGGGACGGACATGAGACGTTCCCCCTACTGAGATACAGGGATGGACATGAGACGTTCCCCCTACTGAGATACAGGGGCGGACATGAGACCCCCCCCCTACTGAAATACAGGGATGGACATGAGACGCCCCCCTACTGAGATACAGGGATGGACATGAGAGGCCCCCATACTGAGATACAGGGACGGACATGAGACGCTCCCCCTACTGAGATACAGGGATGGACATGAGACGCTCCCCCTACTGAGATGCAGGGACGCGACTCAGCGCTCCCCCTACTGGGATACAGGGATGGACATGAGACGCTCCCCCTACTGATATACAGGGATGGACATGAGACGCTCCCCCTACTGAGATACAGGGACGGACATGAGACGCTCCCCCTACTGAGAAAAAGAGATGGACATGAGACGCTCCCCCTACTGAGATACAGGGATGGACATGAGACGCTCCCCCTACTGAGATACAGGGATGGACATGAGACACTTCCCCTACTGAGATACAGGGATGGACATAAGACGCTCCCCCCTACTGAGATACAGGGACGGACATGAGACGCTCCCCCTACTGAGATGCAGGGATGGACATGAGACACCCCTCCCCCACACCCCCCTACTGAGATACAGGGATGGACATAAGACGCTCCCCCTACTGAGATACAGGGATGGACATGAGACGCTCCCCCCTACTGAGATGCAGGGACGCGACTCAGCGCTCCCCCTACTGGGATACAGGGATGGACATGAGACGCTCCCCCTACTGAGATACAGGGATGGACATGAGACGCTCCCCCTACTGAGATACAGGGACGGACATGAGACGCTCCCCCTACTGAGATGCAGGGATGGACATGAGACACCCCTCCCCCCCCTACTGAGATACAGGGATGGACATGAGACGCTCCCCCTACTGAGATACAGGGACGGACATGAGACGCTCCCCCTACTGAGATACAGGGACGGACATGAGACGCTCCCCCTACTGAGATACAGGGATGGACATGAGACGCTCCCCCTACTGAAATACAGGGACGGACATGAGACGCTCCCCCTACTGAGATACAGGGTAGGACATGAGACCCCCCCCCCCTACTGAAATACAGGGACGGACATGAGACGCTCCCCTACTGAGGTACGAAGATGGACATGAGACGCTCCCCCTACTGAGATACAGGGGCGGACATGAGACGCTCCCCCTACTGAGACACGGGGATGGACATGAGACGCTCCCCCTACTGAGATACAGGGGCGGACATGATACCCCCCCCCCCTACTGAAATACAGGGATGGACATGTGACGCTCCCCCTACTGAGATACAGGGATAGACATGAGACGCTCCCCCTACTGAGATACAGGGACGGACATGAGACGTTCCACCTACTGAGATATAGGGATGGACATGAGACGTTCCCCCTACTGAGATACAGGGGCGGACATGAGACCCCCCCTACTGGAATACAGGGATGGACATGAGACGCTCCCCCTACTGAGATACAGGGATGGACATGAGACGCTCCCCCTACTGAGATACAGGGACGGACATGAGACGCTCCCCCTACTGAGATACAGGGATGGACATGAGACGTTCCCCCTACTGAGATACAGGGATGGATATGAGACGCTCCCCCTACTGAGATAAAGGGTTGGACATGAGACGCTCCCCCTACTGAGATATAGGGATGGACATGAGACGCTCCCCCTACTGAGATACAGGGACGGACATGAGACGCTCCCCCTACTGAGATACAGGGATGGACATGAGACGCTCCCCCTACTGAGATACAGGGATGGACATGAGACCCCCCCTACTGAAATACATGGACGGACATGAGACGCTCCCCCTACTGAGATACAGGGATGGACATGAGACCCCCCCCCCTACTGAAATACAGGGACGGACATGAGACGCTCCCCCTACTGAGGTACGAGGATGGACATGAGACGCTCGCCCTACTGAGATACAGGGGCGGACATGAGACGCTCCCCCTACTGAGATACGGGGATGGACATGAGACGCTCCCCCTACTGAGATACAGGGGCGGACATGAGACCCCCCCCCATACTGAAATACAGGGATGGACATGAGACGCTCCCCCTACTGAGATACAGAGATGGACATGAGACGCTCCCCCCACTGAGATACAGGGACGGACATGAGACGTTCCCCCTACTGAGATACAGGGATGGACATGAGACGTTCCCCCTACTGAGATACAGGGGCGGACATGAGACCCCCCCCCCTACTGAAATACAGGGATGGACATGAGACGCCCCCCTACTGAGATACAGGGATGGACATGAGAGGCCCCCATACTGAGATACAGGGACGGACATGAGACGCTCCCCCTACTGAGATACAGGGATGGACATGAGACGCTCCCCCTACTGAGATGCAGGGACGCGACTCAGCGCTCCCCCTACTGGGATACAGGGATGGACATGAGACGCTCCCCCTACTGATATACAGGGATGGACATGAGACGCTCCCCCTACTGAGATACAGGGACGGACATGAGACGCTCCCCCTACTGAGAAAAAGAGATGGACATGAGACGCTCCCCCTACTGAGATACAGGGATGGACATGAGACGCTCCCCCTACTGAGATACAGGGATGGACATGAGACACTTCCCCTACTGAGATACAGGGATGGACATAAGACGCTCCCCCCTACTGAGATACAGGGACGGACATGAGACGCTCCCCCTACTGAGATGCAGGGATGGACATGAGACACCCCTCCCCCACACCCCCCTACTGAGATACAGGGATGGACATAAGACGCTCCCCCTACTGAGATACAGGGATGGACATGAGACGCTCCCCCCTACTGAGATGCAGGGACGCGACTCAGCGCTCCCCCTACTGGGATACAGGGATGGACATGAGACGCTCCCCCTACTGAGATACAGGGATGGACATGAGACGCTCCCCCTACTGAGATACAGGGACGGACATGAGACGCTCCCCCTACTGAGATGCAGGGATGGACATGAGACACCCCTCCCCCCCTACTGAGATACAGGGATGGACATGAGACGCTCCCCCTACTGAGATACAGGGGCGGACATGATACGCACCTTTTACTGAGATACAGGAATGGACATGAGACGCGCCTTTTACTGAGATACAGGGATGTACATGAGACGCTCCCCCTACTGAGATACAGGGGCGGACATGAGACGCGCCTTTTACTGAGATACAGGGATGGACATGAGACGCTCCCCCCTACTGAGATGCAGGGACGCGACTCAGCGCTCCCCCTACTGGGATACAGGGATGGACATGAGACGCTCCCCCTACTGAGATACAGGGATGGACATGAGACGCTCCCCCTACTGAGATACAGGGACGGGCATGAGACGCTCCCCCTACTGAGATAAAGGGATGGAAATGAGACGCTCCCTCTACTGAGATACAGGGATGGACATGAGACGCTCCCCCTACTGAGATACAGGGACGGACATGAGACGCTCCCCCTACTGAGATACAGGGATGGACATGAGACGTTCCCCCTACTGAGATACAGGGATGGATATGAGACGCTCCCCCTACTGAGATAAAGGGTTGGACATGAGACGCTCCCCCTACTGAGATACAGGGATGGACATGAGACGCTCCCCCTACTGAGATACAGGGACGGACATGAGACGCTCCCCCTACTGAGATACAGGGATGGACATGAGACGCTCCTCCTACTGAGATACAGGGATGGACATGAGACCCCCCCCCCCTACTGAAATACATGGACGGACATGAGACGCTCCCCCTACTGAGATACAGGGATGGACATGAGACCCCCCCCCCCTACTGAAATACAGGGACGGACATGAGACGCTCCCCCTACTGAGGTACGAGGATGGACATGAGACGCTCGCCCTACTGAGATACAGGGGCGGACATGAGACGCTCCCCCTACTGAGATACGGGGATGGACATGAGACGCTCCCCCTACTGAGATACAGGGGCGGACATGAGACCCCCCCCCCCATACTGAAATACAGGGATGGACATGAGACGCTCCCCCTACTGAGATACAGAGATGGACATGAGACGCTCCCCCCACTGAGATACAGGGACGGACATGAGACGTTCCCCCTACTGAGATACAGGGATGGACATGAGACGTTCCCCCTACTGAGATACAGGGGCGGACATGAGACCCCCCCCCCCTACTGAAATACAGGGATGGACATGAGACGCCCCCCTACTGAGATACAGGGATGGACATGAGAGGCCCCCATACTGAGATACAGGGACGGACATGAGACGCTCCCCCTACTGAGATACAGGGATGGACATGAGACGCTCCCCCTACTGAGATGCAGGGACGCGACTCAGCGCTCCCCCTACTGGGATACAGGGATGGACATGAGACGCTCCCCCTACTGATATACAGGGATGGACATGAGACGCTCCCCCTACTGAGATACAGGGACGGACATGAGACGCTCCCCCTACTGAGAAAAAGGGATGGACATGAGACGCTCCCCCTACTGAGATACAGGGATGGACATGAGACGCTCCCCCTACTGAGATACAGGGATGGACATGAGACACTCCCCCTACTGAGATACAGGGATGGACATAAGACGCTCCCCCCTACTGAGATACAGGGACGGACATGAGACGCTCCCCCTACTGAGATGCAGGGATGGACATGAGACACCCCTCCCCCACACCCCCCTACTGAGATACAGGGATGGACATAAGACGCTCCCCCTACTGAGATACAGGGATGGACATGAGACGCTCCCCCCTACTGAGATGCAGGGACGCGACTCAGCGCTCCCCCTACTGGGATACAGGGATGGACATGAGACGCTCCCCCTACTGAGATACAGGGATGGACATGAGACGCTCCCCCTACTGAGATACAGGGACGGACATGAGACGCTCCCCCTACTGAGATGCAGGGATGGACATGAGACACCCCTCCCCCCTGCTGAGATACAGGGATGGACATGAGACGCTCCCCCTACTGAGATACAGGGGCGGACATGATACGCACCTTTTACTGAGATACAGGAATGGACATGAGACGCGCCTTTTACTGAGATACAGGGATGTACATGAGACGCTCCCCCTACTGAGATACAGGGGCGGACATGAGACGCGCCTTTTACTGAGATACAGGGATGGACATGAGACGCTCCCCCCTACTGAGATGCAGGGACGCGACTCAGCGCTCCCCCTACTGGGATACAGGGATGGACATGAGACGCTCCCCCTACTGAGATACAGGGATGGACATGAGACGCTCCCCCTACTGAGATACAGGGACGGGCATGAGACGCTCCCCCTACTGAGATAAAGGGATGGAAATGAGACGCTCCCTCTACTGAGATACAGGGATGGACATGAGACGCTCCCCCTACTGAGATACAGGGACGGACATGAGACGCTCCCCCTACTGAGATAAAGGGGCGGACATGAGACGCGCCTTTTACTGAGATACAGGGATGGACATGAGACGCTCCCCCTACTGAGATACAGGGATGGACATGAGACGCTCCCCCTACTGAGGTACAGGGATGGACATGAGACGCTCCTCCTACTGAGATACAGGGACGGACATGAGACGCTCCCCCTACTGAGATACAGGGATGGACATGAGACACCCCTCCCCCCCCTACTGAAATACAGGGACGGACATGAGACGCTCCCCCTACTGAAATACAGGGATGGACATGAGACGCTCCCCCTACTGAGATACAGGGATGGACATGAGACGCTCCCCCTACTGAGATACAGGGATGGACATGAGACGCTCCCCCTACTGAGATACAGGGATGGACATGAGACGCTCCCCCTACTGAGATACAGGGATGGACATGAGACGCTCCCCCTACTGAGATACAGGGATGGACATGAGACGCTCCCCCCTACTGAGATGCAGGGACGCGACTCAGCGCTCCCCTACTGGGATACAGGGATGGACATGAGATGCTCCCCCCTACTGAGATACAGGGATGGGCATGAGACGCTCCCCCTACTGAGATACAGGGATGGACATGAGACGCTCCCCCCTACTGAGATACAGGGACGGACATGAGACGCTCCCCCTACTGAGATGCAGGGATGGACATGAGACACCCCTCCCCCCCCCCTACTGAGATACAGGGATGGACATGAGACGCTCCCCCTACTGAGATGCAGGGACGCGACTCAGCGCTCCCCCTACTGGGATACAGGGATGGACATGAGACGCTCCCCCTACTGAGATACAGGGATGGACATGAGACGCTCCCCCTACTGAGATACAGGGACGGACATGAGACGCTCCCCCTACTGAGATGCAGGGATGGACATGAGACACCCCTCCCCCCCCTACTGAGATACAGGGATGGACATGAGACGCTCCCCCTACTGAGATACAGGGGCGGACATGAGACGCGCCTTTTACTGAGATACATGGATGGACATGAGACGCGCCTTTTACTGAGATACAGGGATGGACATGAGACGCTCCCCCCTACTGGGATGCAGGGACGCGACTCAGCGCTCCCCCTACTGGGATACAGGGATGGACATGAGACGCTCCCCCTACTGAGATACAGGGATGGACATGAGACGCTCCCCCTACTGAGATACAGGGACGGACATGAGACGCTCCCCCTACTGAGATAAAGGGATGGAAATGAGACGCTCCTCCTACTGAGATACAGGGATGGACATGAGACGCTCCCCCTACTGAGATACAGGGACGGACATGAGACGCTCTCTCTACTGAGATAAAGGGGCGGACATGAGACGCGCCTTTTACTGAGATACAGGGATGGACATGAGACGCTCCCCCTACTGAGATACAGGGATGGACATGAGACACCCCTCCCCCCCTACTGAGATACAGGGATGGACATGAGACGCTCCTCCCTACTGAGATAAAGGGATGGACATGAGACACCCCTCCCCCTACTGTGATACAGGGGCGGACATGAGACGCTCCCCCTACTGAGATACGGGGATGGACATGAGACGCTCCCCCTACTGAGATACAGGGGCGGACATGAGACCCCCCCCCTACTGAAATACAGGGATGGACATGAGACGCTCCCCCTACTGAGATACAGGGATGGACATGAGACGCTCCCCCTACTGAGATACAGGGACGGACATGAGACGTTCCCCCTACTGAGATATAGGGATGGACATGAGACGTTCCCCCTACTGAGATACAGGGGCGGACATGAGACCCCCCCCCCCTACTGAAATACAGGGATGGACATGAGACGCTCCCCCTACTGAGATACAGGGATGGACATGAGACGCTCCCCCTACTGAGATACAGGGACGGACATGAGACGCTCCCCCTACTGAGATACAGGGATGGACATGAGACGCTCCCCCCTACTGAGATGCAGGGACGCGACTCAGCGCTCCCCCTACTGGGATACAGGGATGGACATGAGACGTTCCCCCTACTGAGATACAGGGATGGACATGAGACGCTCCCCCTACTGAGATACAGGGACGGACATGAGACACTCCCCCTACTGAGAAAAAGGGATGGACATGAGACGCTCCCCCTACTGAGATACAGGGATGGACATGAGACGCTCCCCCTACTGAGATACAGGGATGGACATGAGACGCTCTCCCTACTGAGATACAGGGATGGACATGAGACGCTCCCCCCTACTGAGATACAGGGACGGACATAAGACGCTCCCCCTACTGAGATGCAGGGATGGACATGAGACACCCCTCCCCCCCCCTACTGAGATACAGGGATGGACATAAGACGCTCCCCCTACTGAGATACAGGGATGGACATGAGACGCTCCCCCCTACTGAGATGCAGGGACGCGACTCAGCGCTCCCCCTACTGGGATACAGGGATGGATATGAGACGCTCCCCCTACTGAGATACAGGGACGGACATGAGACGCTCTCCCTACTGAGATACAGGGATGGACATGAGACGCTCCCCCTACTGAGATACAGGGGCGGACATGAGACCCCCCCACCCTACTGAAATACAGGGATGGACATGAGACGCTCCCCCTACTGAGATACAGGGATGGACATGAGACGCTCCCCCTACTGAGATACAGGGACGGACATGAGACGCTCCCCCTACTGAGATACAGGGTTGGACATGAGACGCTCCCCCTACTGAGATACAGGGATGAGCATGAGACGCCCCCCCCCCCTACTGAGATATAGGAATGGACATGAGACGCTCCCCCTACTGAGATGCAGGGATGGACATGAGACGCTCCCCCCTACTGAGATGCAGGGACGCGACTCAGCGCTCCCCCTACTGGGATACAGGGATGGACATGAGACGCTCCCCCTACTGAGATACAGGGATGGACATGAGACGCTCCCCCTACTGAGATACAGGGACGGACATGAGGCGCTCCCCCTACTGAGATGCAGGGATGGACATGAGACACCCCTCCCCCCCCCCTACTGGGATACAAGGATGGACATGAGACGCTCCCCCTACTGAGATACAGGGATGGACATGAGACGCTCCCCCTACTGAGATACAGGGACGGACATGAGACGCTCCCCCTACTGAGATAAAGGGATGGAAATGAGACGCTCCTCCTACTGAGATACAGGGATGGACATGAGACGCTTCCCCTACTGAGATACAGGGACGGACATGAGACGCTCTCCCTACTGAGATAAAGGGGCGGACATGAGACGCGCCTTTTACTGAGATACAGGGATGGACATGAGACGCTCCACCTACTGAGATACAGGGGCGGACATGAGACGCTCCCCCTACTGAGATACAGGGGCGGACATGAGACGCGCCTTTTACTGAGATACCGGGATGGACATGAGACGCTCCCCCTACTGAGATACAGGGACGGACATGAGACGCTCCCCCTACTGAGATAAAGGGATGGACATGAGACGCTCCCGCTACTGAGATACAGGGATGGACATGAGACGCTCCCCCTACTGAGATACAGGGAAGGACATGAGACGCTCCTCCAACTGAGATACAGGGACGGACATGAGACGCTCCCCCTACTGAGATACAGGGATTGGCATGAGACACCCCTCCCCCCCCTACTGAGATACAGGGATGGACATGAGACGCTCCTCCCTACTGAGATAAAGGGATGGACATGAGACACCCCTCCCCCCTACTGAGATACAGGGATGGACATGAGACGCTCCTCCCTACTGAGATAAAGGGATGGGCATGAGACACCCTTCACCCCCCCCCCTACTGAGATACAGGGATGGACATGAGACGCTCCCCCTACTGAGATACAGGGATGGACATGAGACGCTCCTCCCTACTGAGATAAAGGGATGGACATGAGACACCCCTCCCCCCCCCCCTACTGATATACAGGGATGGATATGAGACGCTCCCCCTACTGAGATACAGGGATGGACATGAGATGCTCCCCCTACTGAGATACAGGGATCGACATGAGACGCTCCCCCTACTGAGATACAGGGGAGGACATGAGACGCTCCCCCTACTGAGATACAGGGATGGACATGAGACGCTCCCCCCTACTGAGATACAGGGATGGACATGAGACGCTCCCCCTACTGAGATACAGGGATGGACATGAGACGCTCCCCCTACTGAAATACAGGGACGGACATGAGACGCTCCCCCTACTGAGATACAGGGTAGGACATGAGACCCCCCCCCCCCCCTACTGAAATACAGGGACGGACATGAGACGCTCCCCCTACTGAGGTACGAGGATGGACATGAGACGCTCCCCCTACTGAGATACAGGGGCGGACATGAGACGCTCCCCCTACTGAGACACGGGGATGGACATGAGACGCTCCCCCTACTGAGATACAGGGGCGGACATGAGACCCCCCCCCCCCCTACTGAAATACAGGGATGGACATGTGACGCTCCCCCTACTGAGATACAGGGATAGACATGAGACGCTCCCCCTACTGAGATACAGGGACGGACATGAGACGTTCCACCTACTGAGATATAGGGATGGACATGAGACGTTCCCCCTACTGAGATACAGGGGCGGACATGAGACCCCCCTACTGAAATACAGGGATGGACATGAGACGCTCCCCCTACTGAGATACAGGGATGGACATGAGACGCTCCCCCTACTGAGATACAGGGACGGACATGAGACGCTCCCCCTACTGAGATACAGGGATGGACATGAGACGTTCCCCCTACTGAGATACAGGGATGGATATGAGACGCTCCCCCTACTGAGATAAAGGGTTGGACATGAGACGCTCCCCCTACTGAGATACAGGGATGGACATGAGACGCTCCCCCTACTGAGATACAGGGACGGACATGAGACGCTCCCCCTACTGAGATACAGGGATGGACATGAGACGCTCCCCCTACTGAGATACAGGGATGGACATGAGACCCCCCCCCCCTACTGAAATACATGGACGGACATGAGACGCTCCCCCTACTGAGATACAGGGATGGACATGAGACCCCCCCCTACTGAAATACAGGGACGGACATGAGACGCTCCCCCTACTGAGGTACGAGGATGGACATGAGACGCTCGCCCTACTGAGATACAGGGGCGGACATGAGAAGCTCCCCCTACTGAGATACGGGGATGGACATGAGACGCTCCCCCTACTGAGATACAGGGGCGGACATGAGACCCCCCCCCCATACTGAAATACAGGGATGGACATGAGACGCTCCCCCTACTGAGATACAGGGATGGACATGAGACGCTCCCCCCTACTGAGATACAGGGACGGACATGAGACGCTCCCCCTACTGAGATACAGGGATGGACATGAGACGCTCCCCCTACTGAAATACAGGGACGGACATGAGACGCTCCCCCTACTGAGATACAGGGTAGGACATGAGACCCCCCCCCCCCTACTGAAATACAGGGACGGACATGAGACGCTCCCCCTACTGAGGTACGAGGATGGACATGAGACGCTCCCCCTACTGAGATACAGGGGCGGACATGAGACGCTCCCCCTACTGAGACACGGGGATGGACATGAGACGCTCCCCCTACTGAGATACAGGGGCGGACATGATACCCCCCCCCCTACTGAAATACAGGGATGGACATGTGACGCTCCCCCTACTGAGATACAGGGATAGACATGAGACGCTCCCCCTACTGAGATACAGGGACGGACATGAGACGTTCCACCTACTGAGATATAGGGATGGACATGAGACGTTCCCCCTACTGAGATACAGGGGCGGACATGAGACCCCCCTACTGAAATACAGGGATGGACATGAGACGCTCCCCCTACTGAGATACAGGGATGGACATGAGACGCTCCCCCTACTGAGATACAGGGACGGACATGAGACGCTCCCCCTACTGAGATACAGGGATGGACATGAGACGTTCCCCCTACTGAGATACAGGGATGGATATGAGACGCTCCCCCTACTGAGATAAAGGGTTGGACATGAGACGCTCCCCTACTGAGATACAGGGATGGACATGAGACGCTCCCCCTACTGAGATACAGGGACGGACATGAGACGCTCCCCCTACTGAGATACAGGGATGGACATGAGACGCTCCCCCTACTGAGATACAGGGATGGACATGAGACCCCCCCTACTGAAATACATGGACGGACATGAGACGCTCCCCCTACTGAGATACAGGGATGGACATGAGACCCCCCCCCCCCTACTGAAATACAGGGACAGACATGAGACGCTCCCCCTACTGAGGTACGAGGATGGACATGAGACGCTCGCCCTACTGAGATACAGGGGCGGACATGAGACGCTCCCCCTACTGAGATACGGGGATGGACATGAGACGCTCCCCCTACTGAGATACAGGGGCGGACATGAGACCCCCCCCCCATACTGAAATACAGGGATGGACATGAGACGCTCCCCCTACTGAGATACAGAGATGGACATGAGACGCTCCCCCCACCGAGATACAGGGACGGACATGAGACGTTCCCCCTACTGAGATACAGGGATGGACATGAGACGTTCCCCCTACTGAGATACAGGGGCGGACATGAGACCCCCCCCCCTACTGAAATACAGGGATGGACATGAGACGCCCCCCTACTGAGATACAGGGATGGACATGAGAGGCCCCCATACTGAGATACAGGGACGGACATGAGACGCTCCCCCTACTGAGATACAGGGATGGACATGAGACGCTCCCCCTACTGAGATGCAGGGACGCGACTCAGCGCTCCCCCTACTGGGATACAGGGATGGACATGAGACGCTCCCCCTACTGATATACAGGGATGGACATGAGACGCTCCCCCTACTGAGATACAGGGACGGACATGAGACGCTCCCCCTACTGAGAAAAAGGGATGGACATGAGACGCTCCCCCTACTGAGATACAGGGATGGACATGAGACGCTCCCCCTACTGAGATACAGGGATGGACATTAGACACTCCCCCTACTGAGATACAGGGATGGACATAAGACGCTCCCCCCTACTGAGATACAGGGACGGACATGAGACGCTCCCCCTACTGAGATGCAGGGATGGACATGAGACACCCCTCCCCCACACCCCCCTACTGAGATACAGGGATGGACATAAGACGCTCCCCCTACTGAGATACAGGGATGGACATGAGACGCTCCCCCCTACTGAGATGCAGGGACGCGACTCAGCGCTCCCCCTACTGGGATACAGGGATGGACATGAGACGCTCCCCCTACTGAGATACAGGGATGGACATGAGACGCTCCCCCTACTGAGATACAGGGACGGACATGAGACGCTCCCCCTACTGAGATGCAGGGATGGACATGAGACACCCCTCCCCCCCTACTGAGATACAGGGATGGACATGAGACGCTCCCCCTACTGAGATACAGGGGCGGACATGATACGCACCTTTTACTGAGATACAGGAATGGACATGAGACGCGCCTTTTACTGAGATACAGGGATGTACATGAGACGCTCCCCCTACTGAGATACAGGGGCGGACATGAGACGCGCCTTTTACTGAGATACAGGGATGGACATGAGACGCTCCCCCCTACTGAGATGCAGGGACGCGACTCAGCGCTCCCCCTACTGGGATACAGGGATGGACATGAGACGCTCCCCCTACTGAGATACAGGGATGGACATGAGACGCTCCCCCTACTGAGATACAGGGACGGGCATGAGACGCTCCCCCTACTGAGATAAAGGGATGGAAATGAGACGCTCCCTCTACTGAGATACAGGGATGGACATGAGACGCTCCCCCTACTGAGATACAGGGACGGACATGAGACGCTCCCCCTACTGAGATAAAGGGCGGACATGAGACGCGCCTTTTACTGAGATACAGGGATGGACATGAGACGCTCCCCCTACTGAGATACAGGGATGGACATGAGACGCTCCCCCTACTGAGATATAGGGATGGACATGAGACGTTCCCCCTACTGAGATACAGGGGCGGACATGAGACCCCCCCCCCTACTGAAATACAGGGATGGACATGAGACGCTCCCCCTACTGAGATACAGGGATGGACATGAGACGCTCCCCCTACTGAGATACAGGGACGGACATGAGACGCTCCCCCTACTGAGATACAGGGATGGACATGAGACGCTCCCCCCTACTGAGATGCAGGGACGCGACTCAGCGCTCCCCCTACTGGGATACAGGGATGGACATGAGACGTTCCCCCTACTGAGATACAGGGATGGACATGAGACGCTCCCCCTACTGAGATACAGGGACGGACATGAGACACTCCCCCTACTGAGAAAAAGGGATGGACATGAGACGCTCCCCCTACTGAGATACAGGGATGGACATGAGACGCTCCCCCTACTGAGATACAGGGATGGACATGAGACGCTCTCCCTACTGAGATACAGGGATGGACATGAGACGCTCCCCCCTACTGAGATACAGGGACGGACATAAGACGCTCCCCCTACTGAGATGCAGGGATGGACATGAGACACCCCTCCCCCCCCCCCCCCTACTGAGATACAGGGATGGACATAAGACGCTCCCCCTACTGAGATACAGGGATGGACATGAGACGCTCCCCCCTACTGAGATGCAGGGACGCGACTCAGCGCTCCCCCTACTGGGATACAGGGATGGATATGAGACGCTCCCCCTACTGAGATACAGGGACGGACATGAGACGCTCTCCCTACTGAGATACAGGGATGGACATGAGACGCTCCCCCTACTGAGATACAGGGGCGGACATGAGACCCCCCCACCCTACTGAAATACAGGGATGGACATGAGACGCTCCCCCTACTGAGATACAGGGATGGACATGAGACGCTCCCCCTACTGAGATACAGGGACGGACATGAGACGCTCCCCCTACTGAGATACAGGGTTGGACATGAGACGCTCCCCCTACTGAGATACAGGGATGAGCATGAGACGCCCCCCCCCCCTACTGAGATATAGGAATGGACATGAGACGCTCCCCCTACTGAGATGCAGGGATGGACATGAGACGCTCCCCCCTACTGAGATGCAGGGACGCGACTCAGCGCTCCCCCTACTGGGATACAGGGATGGACATGAGACGCTCCCCCTACTGAGATACAGGGATGGACATGAGACGCTCCCCCTACTGAGATACAGGGACGGACATGAGGCGCTCCCCCTACTGAGATGCAGGGATGGACATGAGACACCCCTCCCCCCCCCTACTGGGATACAAGGATGGACATGAGACGCTCCCCCTACTGAGATACAGGGATGGACATGAGACGCTCCCCCTACTGAGATACAGGGACGGACATGAGACGCTCCCCCTACTGAGATAAAGGGATGGAAATGAGACGCTCCTCCTACTGAGATACAGGGATGGACATGAGACGCTTCCCCTACTGAGATACAGGGACGGACATGAGACGCTCTCCCTACTGAGATAAAGGGGCGGACATGAGACGCGCCTTTTACTGAGATACAGGGATGGACATGAGACGCTCCACCTACTGAGATACAGGGGCGGACATGAGACGCTCCCCCTACTGAGATACAGGGGCGGACATGAGACGCGCCTTTTACTGAGATACCGGGATGGACATGAGACGCTCCCCCTACTGAGATACAGGGACGGACATGAGACGCTCCCCCTACTGAGATAAAGGGATGGACATGAGACGCTCCCGCTACTGAGATACAGGGATGGACATGAGACGCTCCCCCTACTGAGATACAGGGAAGGACATGAGACGCTCCTCCAACTGAGATACAGGGACGGACATGAGACGCTCCCCCTACTGAGATACAGGGATTGGCATGAGACACCCCTCCCCCCCTACTGAGATACAGGGATGGACATGAGACGCTCCTCCCTACTGAGATAAAGGGATGGACATGAGACACCCCTCCCCCCTACTGAGATACAGGGATGGACATGAGACGCTCCTCCCTACTGAGATAAAGGGATGGGCATGAGACACCCTTCACCCCCCCCCCCCCCCCTACTGAGATACAGGGATGGACATGAGACGCTCCCCCTACTGAGATACAGGGATGGACATGAGACGCTCCTCCCTACTGAGATAAAGGGATGGACATGAGACACCCCTCCCCCCCCTACTGATATACAGGGATGGATATGAGACGCTCCCCCTACTGAGATACAGGGATGGACATGAGATGCTCCCCCTACTGAGATACAGGGATCGACATGAGACGCTCCCCCTACTGAGATACAGGGGAGGACATGAGACGCTCCCCCTACTGAGATACAGGGATGGACATGAGACGCTCCCCCCTACTGAGATACAGGGATGGACATGAGACGCTCCCCCTACTGAGATACAGGGATGGACATGAGACGCTCCCCCTACTGAAATACAGGGACGGACATGAGACGCTCCCCCTACTGAGATACAGGGTAGGACATGAGACCCCCCCCCCCTACTGAAATACAGGGACGGACATGAGACGCTCCCCCTACTGAGGTACGAGGATGGACATGAGACGCTCCCCCTACTGAGATACAGGGGCGGACATGAGACGCTCCCCCTACTGAGACACGGGGATGGACATGAGACGCTCCCCCTACTGAGATACAGGGGCGGACATGAGACCCCCCCCCCCCCCTACTGAAATACAGGGATGGACATGTGACGCTCCCCCTACTGAGATACAGGGATAGACATGAGACGCTCCCCCTACTGAGATACAGGGACGGACATGAGACGTTCCACCTACTGAGATATAGGGATGGACATGAGACGTTCCCCCTACTGAGATACAGGGGCGGACATGAGACCCCCCTACTGAAATACAGGGATGGACATGAGACGCTCCCCCTACTGAGATACAGGGATGGACATGAGACGCTCCCCCTACTGAGATACAGGGACGGACATGAGACGCTCCCCCTACTGAGATACAGGGATGGACATGAGACGTTCCCCCTACTGAGATACAGGGATGGATATGAGACGCTCCCCCTACTGAGATAAAGGGTTGGACATGAGACGCTCCCCCTACTGAGATACAGGGATGGACATGAGACGCTCCCCCTACTGAGATACAGGGACGGACATGAGACGCTCCCCCTACTGAGATACAGGGATGGACATGAGACGCTCCCCCTACTGAGATACAGGGATGGACATGAGACCCCCCCCCCTACTGAAATACATGGACGGACATGAGACGCTCCCCCTACTGAGATACAGGGATGGACATGAGACCCCCCCCTACTGAAATACAGGGACGGACATGAGACGCTCCCCCTACTGAGGTACGAGGATGGACATGAGACGCTCGCCCTACTGAGATACAGGGGCGGACATGAGAAGCTCCCCCTACTGAGATACGGGGATGGACATGAGACGCTCCCCCTACTGAGATACAGGGGCGGACATGAGACCCCCCCCCATACTGAAATACAGGGATGGACATGAGACGCTCCCCCTACTGAGATACAGGGATGGACATGAGACGCTCCCCCCTACTGAGATACAGGGACGGACATGAGACGCTCCCCCTACTGAGATACAGGGATGGACATGAGACGCTCCCCCTACTGAAATACAGGGACGGACATGAGACGCTCCCCCTACTGAGATACAGGGTAGGACATGAGACCCCCCCCCCCCCTACTGAAATACAGGGACGGACATGAGACGCTCCCCCTACTGAGGTACGAGGATGGACATGAGACGCTCCCCCTACTGAGATACAGGGGCGGACATGAGACGCTCCCCCTACTGAGACACGGGGATGGACATGAGACGCTCCCCCTACTGAGATACATGGGCGGACATGATACCCCCCCCCCTACTGAAATACAGGGATGGACATGTGACGCTCCCCCTACTGAGATACAGGGATAGACATGAGACGCTCCCCCTACTGAGATACAGGGACGGACATGAGACGTTCCACCTACTGAGATATAGGGATGGACATGAGACGTTCCCCCTACTGAGATACAGGGGCGGACATGAGACCCCCCTACTGAAATACAGGGATGGACATGAGACGCTCCCCCTACTGAGATACAGGGATGGACATGAGACGCTCCCCCTACTGAGATACAGGGACGGACATGAGACGCTCCCCCTACTGAGATACAGGGATGGACATGAGACGTTCCCCCTACTGAGATACAGGGATGGATATGAGACGCTCCCCCTACTGAGATAAAGGGTTGGACATGAGACGCTCCCCTACTGAGATACAGGGATGGACATGAGACGCTCCCCCTACTGAGATACAGGGACGGACATGAGACGCTCCCCCTACTGAGATACAGGGATGGACATGAGACGCTCCCCCTACTGAGATACAGGGATGGACATGAGACCCCCCCTACTGAAATACATGGACGGACATGAGACGCTCCCCCTACTGAGATACAGGGATGGACATGAGACCCCCCCCCCCTACTGAAATACAGGGACAGACATGAGACGCTCCCCCTACTGAGGTACGAGGATGGACATGAGACGCTCGCCCTACTGAGATACAGGGGCGGACATGAGACGCTCCCCCTACTGAGATACGGGGATGGACATGAGACGCTCCCCCTACTGAGATACAGGGGCGGACATGAGACCCCCCCCCCCCCATACTGAAATACAGGGATGGACATGAGACGCTCCCCCTACTGAGATACAGAGATGGACATGAGACGCTCCCCCCACCGAGATACAGGGACGGACATGAGACGTTCCCCCTACTGAGATACAGGGATGGACATGAGACGTTCCCCCTACTGAGATACAGGGGCGGACATGAGACCCCCCCCCCCTACTGAAATACAGGGATGGACATGAGACGCCCCCCTACTGAGATACAGGGATGGACATGAGAGGCCCCCATACTGAGATACAGGGACGGACATGAGACGCTCCCCCTACTGAGATACAGGGATGGACATGAGACGCTCCCCCTACTGAGATGCAGGGACGCGACTCAGCGCTCCCCCTACTGGGATACAGGGATGGACATGAGACGCTCCCCCTACTGATATACAGGGATGGACATGAGACGCTCCCCCTACTGAGATACAGGGACGGACATGAGACGCTCCCCCTACTGAGAAAAAGGGATGGACATGAGACGCTCCCCCTACTGAGATACAGGGATGGACATGAGACGCTCCCCCTACTGAGATACAGGGATGGACATTAGACACTCCCCCTACTGAGATACAGGGATGGACATAAGACGCTCCCCCCTACTGAGATACAGGGACGGACATGAGACGCTCCCCCTACTGAGATGCAGGGATGGACATGAGACACCCCTCCCCCACACCCCCCTACTGAGATACAGGGATGGACATAAGACGCTCCCCCTACTGAGATACAGGGATGGACATGAGACGCTCCCCCCTACTGAGATGCAGGGACGCGACTCAGCGCTCCCCCTACTGGGATACAGGGATGGACATGAGACGCTCCCCCTACTGAGATACAGGGATGGACATGAGACGCTCCCCCTACTGAGATACAGGGACGGACATGAGACGCTCCCCCTACTGAGATGCAGGGATGGACATGAGACACCCCTCCCCCCCTACTGAGATACAGGGATGGACATGAGACGCTCCCCCTACTGAGATACAGGGGCGGACATGATACGCACCTTTTACTGAGATACAGGAATGGACATGAGACGCGCCTTTTACTGAGATACAGGGATGTACATGAGACGCTCCCCCTACTGAGATACAGGGGCGGACATGAGACGCGCCTTTTACTGAGATACAGGGATGGACATGAGACGCTCCCCCCTACTGAGATGCAGGGACGCGACTCAGCGCTCCCCCTACTGGGATACAGGGATGGACATGAGACGCTCCCCCTACTGAGATACAGGGATGGACATGAGACGCTCCCCCTACTGAGATACAGGGACGGGCATGAGACGCTCCCCCTACTGAGATAAAGGGATGGAAATGAGACGCTCCCTCTACTGAGATACAGGGATGGACATGAGACGCTCCCCCTACTGAGATACAGGGACGGACATGAGACGCTCCCCCTACTGAGATAAAGGGCGGACATGAGACGCGCCTTTTACTGAGATACAGGGATGGACATGAGACGCTCCCCCTACTGAGATACAGGGATGGACATGAGACGCTCCCCCTACTGAGGTACAGGGATGGACATGAGACGCTCCTCCTACTGAGATACAGGGACGGACATGAGACGCTCCCCCTACTGAGATACAGGGATGGACATGAGACACCCCTCCCCCCCCCCCTACTGAAATACAGGGACGGACATGAGACGCTCCCCCTACTGAAATACAGGGATGGACATGAGACGCTCCCCCTACTGAGATACAGGGATGGACATGAGACGCTCCCCCTACTGAGATACAGGGATGGACATGAGACGCTCCCCCTACTGAGATACAGGGATGGACATGAGACGCTCCCCCTACTGAGATACAGGGATGGACATGAGACGCTCCCCCTACTGAGATACAGGGATGGACATGAGACGCTCCTCCCTACTGAGATGCAGGGACGCGACTCAGCGCTCCCCTACTGGGATACAGGGATGGACATGAGATGCTCCCCCTACTGAGATACAGGGATGGGCATGAGACGCTCCCCCTACTGAGATACAGGGATGGACATGAGACGCTCCCCCCTACTGAGATACAGGGACGGACATGAGACGCTCTCCCTACTGAGATGCAGGGATGGACATGAGACACCCCTCCCCCCCCCCCTACTGAGATACAGGGATGGACATGAGACGCTCCCCCTACTGAGATGCAGGGACGCGACTCAGCGCTCCCCTACTGGGATACAGGGATGGACATGAGACGCTCCCCCTACTGAGATATAGGGATGGACATGAGACGCTCCCCCTACTGAGATACAGGGACGGACATGAGACGCTCCCCCTACTGAGATGCAGGGATGGACATGAGACACCCCTCCCCCCCCCCCCTACTGAGATACAGGGATGGACATGAGACGCTCCCCCTACTGAGATACAGGGGCGGACATGAGACGCGCCTTTTACTGAGATACATGGATGGACATGAGACGCGCCTTTTACTGAGATACAGGGATGGACATGAGACGCTCCCCCCTACTGGGATGCAGGGACGCGACTCAGCGCTCCCCCTACTGGGATACAGGGATGGACATGAGACGCTCCCCCTACTGAGATACAGGGATGGACATGAGACGCTCCCCCTACTGAGATACAGGGACGGACATGAGACGCTCCCCCTACTGAGATAAAGGGATGGAAATGAGACGCTCCTCCTACTGAGATACAGGGATGGACATGAGACGCTCCCCCTACTGAGATACAGGAACGGACATGAGACGCTCTCTCTACTGAGATAAAGGGGCGGACATGAGATGCGCCTTTTACTGAGATACAGGGATGGACATGAGACGCTCCCCCTACTGAGATACAGGGATGGACATGAGACACCCCTCCCCCCCTACTGAGATACAGGGATGGACATGAGACGCTCCTCCCTACTGAGATAAAGGGATGGACATGAGACACCCCTCCCCCTACTGAGATACAGGGGCGGACATGAGACGCTCCCCCTACTGAGATACGGGGATGGACATGAGACGCTCCCCCTACTGAGATACAGGGGCGGACATGAGACCCCCCCCCTACTGAAATACAGGGATGGACATGAGACGCTCCCCCTACTGAGATACAGGGATGGACATGAGACGCTCCCCCTACTGAGATACAGGGACGGACATGAGACGTTCCCCCTACTGAGATATAGGGATGGACATGAGACGTTCCCCCTACTGAGATACAGGGGCGGACATGAGACCCCCCCCCCTACTGAAATACAGGGATGGACATGAGACGCTCCCCCTACTGAGATACAGGGATGGACATGAGACGCTCCCCCTACTGAGATACAGGGACGGACATGAGACGCTCCCCCTACTGAGATACAGGGATGGACATGAGACGCTCCCCCCTACTGAGATGCAGGGACGCGACTCAGCGCTCCCCCTACTGGGATACAGGGATGGACATGAGACGTTCCCCCTACTGAGATACAGGGATGGACATGAGACGCTCCCCCTACTGAGATACAGGGACGGACATGAGACACTCCCCCTACTGAGAAAAAGGGATGGACATGAGACGCTCCCCCTACTGAGATACAGGGATGGACA
The DNA here is from genome assembly GCA_036785665.1 of Chirona hameri. Classification (NCBI taxonomy): domain Eukaryota; kingdom Metazoa; phylum Arthropoda; class Thecostraca; order Balanomorpha; family Balanidae; genus Chirona; species Chirona hameri. The sequence goes on along the minus strand of JAXIVJ010000295.1, from coordinate 195,410 downwards.
TGAGACGCTCCCCCTACTGAGATACAGGGATGGACATGAGACGCTCTCCCTACTGAGATACAGGGATGGACATGAGACGCTCCCCCCTACTGAGATACAGGGACGGACATAAGACGCTCCCCCTACTGAGATGCAGGGATGGACATGAGACACCCCTCCCCCCCCCCCCTACTGAGATACAGGGATGGACATAAGACGCTCCCCCTACTGAGATACAGGGATGGACATGAGACGCTCCCCCCTACTGAGATGCAGGGACGCGACTCAGCGCTCCCCCTACTGGGATACAGGGATGGATATGAGACGCTCCCCCTACTGAGATACAGGGACGGACATGAGACGCTCTCCCTACTGAAATACAGGGATGGACATGAGACGCTCCCCCTACTGAGATACAGGGGCGGACATGAGACCCCCCCACCCTACTGAAATACAGGGATGGACATGAGACGCTCCCCCTACTGAGATACAGGGATGGACATGAGACGCTCCCCCTACTGAGATACAGGGACGGACATGAGACGCTCCCCCTACTGAGATACAGGGTTGGACATGAGACGCTCCCCCTACTGAGATACAGGGATGAGCATGAGACGCCCCCCCCCTACTGAGATACAGGAATGGACATGAGACGCTCCCCCTACTGAGATGCAGGGATGGACATGAGACGCTCCCCCCTACTGAGATGCAGGGACGCGACTCAGCGCTCCCCCTACTGGGATACAGGGATGGACATGAGACGCTCCCCCTACTGAGATACAGGGATGGACATGAGACGCTCCCCCTACTGAGATACAGGGACGGACATGAGGCGCTCCCCCTACTGAGATGCAGGGATGGACATGAGACACCCCTCCCCCCCCCCTACTGGGATACAAGGATGGACATGAGACGCTCCCCCTACTGAGATACAGGGATGGACATGAGACGCTCCCCCTACTGAGATACAGGGACGGACATGAGACGCTCCCCCTACTGAGATAAAGGGATGGAAATGAGACGCTCCTCCTACTGAGATACAGGGATGGACATGAGACGCTTCCCCTACTGAGATACAGGGACGGACATGAGACGCTCTCCCTACTGAGATAAAGGGGCGGACATGAGACGCGCCTTTTACTGAGATACAGGGATGGGCATGAGACGCTCCACCTACTGAGATACAGGGGCGGACATGAGACGCTCCCCCTACTGAGATACAGGGGCGGACATGAGACGCGCCTTTTACTGAGATACCGGGATGGACATGAGACGCTCCCCCTACTGAGATACAGGGACGGACATGAGACGCTCCCCCTACTGAGATAAAGGGATGGACATGAGACGCTCCCGCTACTGAGATACAGGGATGGACATGAGACGCTCCCCCTACTGAGATACAGGGAAGGACATGAGACGCTCCTCCAACTGAGATACAGGGACGGACATGAGACGCTCCCCCTACTGAGATACAGGGATTGGCATGAGACACCCCTCCCCCCCCCCTACTGAGATACAGGGATGGACATGAGACGCTCCTCCCTACTGAGATAAAGGGATGGACATGAGACACCCCTCCCCCTACTGAGATACAGGGATGGACATGAGACGCTCTTCCCTACTGAGATAAAGGGATGGGCATGAGACACCCCTCACCCCCCCCCCCCCCCCTACTGAGATACAGGGATGGACATGAGACGCTCCCCCTACTGAGATACAGGGATGGACATGAGACGCTCCTCCCTACTGAGATAAAGGGATGGACATGAGACACCCCTCCCCCCCCCCTACTGATATACGGGGATGGATATGAGACGCTCCCCCTACTGAGATACAGGGATGGACATGAGATGCTCCCCCTACTGAGATACAGGGATCGACATGAGACGCTCCCCCTACTGAGATACAGGGGAGGACATGAGACGCTCCCCCTACTGAGATACAGGGATGGACATGAGACGCTCCCCCCTACTGAGATACAGGGATGGACATGAGACGCTCCCCCTACTGAGATACAGGGATGGACATGAGACGCTCCCCCTACTGAAATACAGGGACGGACATGAGACGCTCCCCCTACTGAGATACAGGGTAGGACATGAGACCCCCCCCCCTACTGAAATACAGGGACGGACATGAGACGCTCCCCCTACTGAGGTACGAGGATGGACATGAGACGCTCCCCCTACTGAGATACAGGGGCGGACATGAGACGCTCCCCCTACTGAGACACGGGGATGGACATGAGACGCTCCCCCTACTGAGATACAGGGGCGGACATGAGACCCCCCCCCCCCCTACTGAAATACAGGGATGGACATGTGACGCTCCCCCTACTGAGATACAGGGATAGACATGAGACGCTCCCCCTACTGAGATACAGGGACGGACATGAGACGTTCCACCTACTGAGATATAGGGATGGACATGAGACGTTCCCCCTACTGAGATACAGGGGCGGACATGAGACCCCCCTACTGAAATACAGGGATGAACATGAGACGCTCCCCCTACTGAGATACAGGGATGGACATGAGACGCTCCCCCTACTGAGATAAAGGGACGGACATGAGACGCTCCCCCTACTGAGATACAGGGATGGACATGAGACGTTCCCCTACTGAGATACAGGGATGGATATGAGACGCTCCCCCTACTGAGATAAAGGGTTGGACATGAGACGCTCCCCCTACTGAGATACAGGGATGGACATGAGACGCTCCCCCTACTGAGATACAGGGACGGACATGAGACGCTCCCCCTACTGAGATACAGGGATGGACATGAGACGCTCCCCCTACTGAGATACAGGGATGGACATGAGACCCCCCCTACTGAAATACATGGACGGACATGAGACGCTCCCCCTACTGAGATACAGGGATGGACATGAGAACCCCCCCCCCCCTACTGAAATACAGGGACGGACATGAGACGCTCCCCCTACTGAGGTACGAGGATGGACATGAGACGCTCGCCCTACTGAGATACAGGGGCGGACATGAGACGCTCCCCCTACTGAGATACGGGGATGGACATGAGACGCTCCCCCTACTGAGATACAGGGGCGGACATGAGACCCCCCCCATACTGAAATACAGGGATGGACATGAGACGCTCCCCCTACTGAGATACAGAGATGAACATGAGACGCTCCCCCCACTGAGATACAGGGACGGACATGAGACGTTCCCCCTACTGAGATACAGGGATGGACATGAGACGTTCCCCCTACTGAGATACAGGGATGGACATGAGAGGCCCCCATACTGAGATACAGGGACGGACATGAGGCGCTCCCCCTACTGAGATACAGGGATGGACATGAGACGCTCCCCCTACTGAGATGCAGGGACGCGACTCAGCGCTCCCCCTACTGGGATACAGGGATGGACATGAGACGCTCCCCCTACTGAGATACAGGGATGGACATGAGACGCTCCCCCTACTGAGATACAGGGACGGACATGAGACGCTCCCCCTACTGAGAAAAAGGGATGGACATGAGACGCTCCCCCTACTGAGATACAGGGATGTACATGAGACGCTCCCCCTACTGAGATACAGGGATGGACATGAGACACTCCCCCTACTGAGATACAGGGATGGACATAAGACGCTCCCCCCTACTGAGATACAGGGAAGGACATGAGACGCTCCCCCTACTGAGATGCAGGGATGGACATGAGACACCCCTCCCCCACACCCCCCTACTGAGATACAGGGATGGACATAAGACGCTCCCCCTACTGAGATACAGGGATGGACATGAGACGCTCCCCCCTACTGAGATGCAGGGACGCGACTCAGCGCTCCCCCTACTGGGATACAGGGATGGACATGAGACGCTCCCCCTACTGAGATACAGGGATGGACATGAGACGCTCCCCCTACTGAGATACAGGGACGGACATGAGACGCTCCCCCTACTGAGATGCAGGGATGGACATGAGACACCCCTCCCCCCTACTGAGATACAGGGATGGACATGAGACGCTCCCCCTACTGAGATACAGGGGCGGACATGAGACGCACCTTTTACTGAGATACAGGAATGGACATGAGACGCGCCTTTTACTGAGATACAGGGATGTACATGAGACGCTCCCCCTACTGAGATACAGGGGCGGACATGAGACGCGCCTTTTACTGAGATACAGGGATGGACATGAGACGCTCCACCTACTGAGATACAGGGGCGGACATGAGACGCTCCCCCTACTGAGATACAGGGGCGGACATGAGACGCGCCTTTTACTGAGATACCGGGATGGACATGAGACGCTCCCCCTACTGAGATACAGGGACGGACATGAGACGCTCCCCCTACTGAGATAAAGGGATGGACATGAGACGCTCCCGCTACTGAGATACAGGGATGGACATGAGACGCTCCCCCTACTGAGATACAGGGAAGGACATGAGACGCTCCTCCTACTGAGATACAGGGACGGACATGAGACGCTCCCCCTACTGAGATACAGGGATTGGCATGAGACACCCCTCCCCCCCTACTGAGATACAGGGATGGACATGAGACGCTCCTCCCTACTGAGATAAAGGGATGGACATGAGACACCCCTCCCCCCTACTGAGATACAGGGATGGACATGAGACGCTCCTCCCTACTGAGATAAAGGGATGGGCATGAGACACCCCTCCCCCCCCTACTGAGATACAGGGATGGACATGAGACGCTCCCCCTACTGAGATACAGGGATGGACATGAGACGCTCCTCCCTACTGAGATAAAGGGATGGACATGAGACACCCTCCCCCCCCCCCTACTGATATACAGGGATGGATATGAGACGCTCCCCCTACTGAGATACAGGGATGGACATGAGATGCTCCCCCTACTGAGATACAGGGATCGACATGAGACGCTCCCCCTACTGAGATACAGGGGAGGACATGAGACGCTCCCCCTACTGAGATACAGGGATGGACATGAGACGCTCCCCCCTACTGAGATACAGGGATGGACATGAGACGCTCACCCTACTGAGATAAAGGGTTGGGCATGAGACGCTCCCCCTACTGAGATACAGGGATGGACATGAGACGCTCCCCCCTACTGAGATACAGGGACGGACATGAGACGCTCCCCCTACTGAGATACAGGGATGGACATGAGACGCTCCCCTACTGAAATACAGGGACGGACATGAGACTCTCCCCCTACTGAGGTACGAGGATGGACATGAGACGCTCCCCCTACTGAGATACAGGGGCGGACATGAGACGCTCCCCCTACTGAGACACGGTGATGGACATGAGACGCTCCCCCTACTGAGATACAGGGGCGGACATGAGACCCCCCCCCCTACTGAAATACAGGGATGGACATGTGACGCTCCCCCTACTGAGATACAGGGATAGACATGAGACGCTCCCCCTACTGAGATACAGGGACGGACATGAGACGTTCCACCTACTGAGATATAGGGATGGACATGAGACGCTCCCCCTACTGAGATGCAGGGATGGACATGAGACACCCCTCCCCCCCCCCCCTACTGAGATACAGGGATGGACATAAGACGTTCCCCCTACTGAGATACAGGGATGGACATGAGACGTTCCCCCTACTGAGATACAGGGATGGATATGAGACGCTCCCCCTACTGAGATAAAGGGTTGGACATGAGACGCTCCCCTACTGAGATACAGGGATGGACATGAGACGCTCCCCCTACTGAGATACAGGGACGGACATGAGACGCTCCCCCTACTGAGATACAGGGATGGACATGAGACGCTCCCCCTACTGAGATACAGGGATGGACATGAGACCCCCCCTACTGAAATACATGGACGGACATGAGACGCTCCCCCTACTGAGATACAGGGATGGACATGAGACCCCCCCCCCCCTACTGAAATACAGGGACAGACATGAGACGCTCCCCCTACTGAGGTACGAGGATGGACATGAGACGCTCGCCCTACTGAGATACAGGGGCGGACATGAGACGCTCCCCCTACTGAGATACGGGGATGGACATGAGACGCTCCCCCTACTGAGATACAGGGGCGGACATGAGACCCCCCCCCCATACTGAAATACAGGGATGGACATGAGACGCTCCCCCTACTGAGATACAGAGATGGACATGAGACGCTCCCCCCACCGAGATACAGGGACGGACATGAGACGTTCCCCCTACTGAGATACAGGGATGGACATGAGACGTTCCCCCTACTGAGATACAGGGGCGGACATGAGACCCCCCCCCCTACTGAAATACAGGGATGGACATGAGACGCCCCCCTACTGAGATACAGGGATGGACATGAGAGGCCCCCATACTGAGATACAGGGACGGACATGAGACGCTCCCCCTACTGAGATACAGGGATGGACATGAGACGCTCCCCCTACTGAGATGCAGGGACGCGACTCAGCGCTCCCCCTACTGGGATACAGGGATGGACATGAGACGCTCCCCCTACTGATATACAGGGATGGACATGAGACGCTCCCCCTACTGAGATACAGGGACGGACATGAGACGCTCCCCCTACTGAGAAAAAGGGATGGACATGAGACGCTCCCCCTACTGAGATACAGGGATGGACATGAGACGCTCCCCCTACTGAGATACAGGGATGGACATTAGACACTCCCCCTACTGAGATACAGGGATGGACATAAGACGCTCCCCCCTACTGAGATACAGGGACGGACATGAGACGCTCCCCCTACTGAGATGCAGGGATGGACATGAGACACCCCTCCCCCACACCCCCCTACTGAGATACAGGGATGGACATAAGACGCTCCCCCTACTGAGATACAGGGATGGACATGAGACGCTCCCCCCTACTGAGATGCAGGGACGCGACTCAGCGCTCCCCCTACTGGGATACAGGGATGGACATGAGACGCTCCCCCTACTGAGATACAGGGATGGACATGAGACGCTCCCCCTACTGAGATACAGGGACGGACATGAGACGCTCCCCCTACTGAGATGCAGGGATGGACATGAGACACCCCTCCCCCCCTACTGAGATACAGGGATGGACATGAGACGCTCCCCCTACTGAGATACAGGGGCGGACATGATACGCACCTTTTACTGAGATACAGGAATGGACATGAGACGCGCCTTTTACTGAGATACAGGGATGTACATGAGACGCTCCCCCTACTGAGATACAGGGGCGGACATGAGACGCGCCTTTTACTGAGATACAGGGATGGACATGAGACGCTCCCCCCTACTGAGATGCAGGGACGCGACTCAGCGCTCCCCCTACTGGGATACAGGGATGGACATGAGACGCTCCCCCTACTGAGATACAGGGATGGACATGAGACGCTCCCCCTACTGAGATACAGGGACGGGCATGAGACGCTCCCCCTACTGAGATAAAGGGATGGAAATGAGACGCTCCCTCTACTGAGATACAGGGATGGACATGAGACGCTCCCCCTACTGAGATACAGGGACGGACATGAGACGCTCCCCCTACTGAGATAAAGGGCGGACATGAGACGCGCCTTTTACTGAGATACAGGGATGGACATGAGACGCTCCCCCTACTGAGATACAGGGATGGACATGAGACGCTCCCCCTACTGAGGTACAGGGATGGACATGAGACGCTCCTCCTACTGAGATACAGGGACGGACATGAGACGCTCCCCCTACTGAGATACAGGGATGGACATGAGACACCCCTCCCCCCCCCTACTGAAATACAGGGACGGACATGAGACGCTCCCCCTACTGAAATACAGGGATGGACATGAGACGCTCCCCCTACTGAGATACAGGGATGGACATGAGACGCTCCCCCTACTGAGATACAGGGATGGACATGAGACGCTCCCCCTACTGAGATACAGGGATGGACATGAGACGCTCCCCCTACTGAGATACAGGGATGGACATGAGACGCTCCCCCTACTGAGATACAGGGATGGACATGAGACGCTCCTCCCTACTGAGATGCAGGGACGCGACTCAGCGCTCCCCTACTGGGATACAGGGATGGACATGAGATGCTCCCCCTACTGAGATACAGGGATGGGCATGAGACGCTCCCCCTACTGAGATACAGGGATGGACATGAGACGCTCCCCCCTACTGAGATACAGGGACGGACATGAGACGCTCTCCCTACTGAGATGCAGGGATGGACATGAGACACCCCTCCCCCCCCCCCTACTGAGATACAGGGATGGACATGAGACGCTCCCCCTACTGAGATGCAGGGACGCGACTCAGCGCTCCCCCTACTGGGATACAGGGATGGACATGAGACGCTCCCCCTACTGAGATATAGGGATGGACATGAGACGCTCCCCCTACTGAGATACAGGGACGGACATGAGACGCTCCCCCTACTGAGATGCAGGGATGGACATGAGACACCCCTCCCCCCCCCCCTACTGAGATACAGGGATGGACATGAGACGCTCCCCCTACTGAGATACAGGGGCGGACATGAGACGCGGCTTTTACTGAGATACATGGATGGACATGAGACGCGCCTTTTACTGAGATACAGGGATGGACATGAGACGCTCCCCCCTACTGGGATGCAGGGACGCGACTCAGCGCTCCCCCTACTGGGATACAGGGATGGACATGAGACGCTCCCCCTACTGAGATACAGGGATGGACATGAGACGCTCCCCCTACTGAGATACAGGGACGGACATGAGACGCTCCCCCTACTGAGATAAAGGGATGGAAATGAGACGCTCCTCCTACTGAGATACAGGGATGGACATGAGACGCTCCCCCTACTGAGATACAGGGACGGACATGAGACGCTCTCTCTACTGAGATAAAGGGGCGGACATGAGATGCGCCTTTTACTGAGATACAGGGATGGACATGAGACGCTCCCCCTACTGAGATACAGGGATGGACATGAGACACCCCTCCCCCCCTACTGAGATACAGGGATGGACATGAGACGCTCCTCCCTACTGAGATAAAGGGATGGACATGAGACACCCCTCCCCCTACTGAGATACAGGGGCGGACATGAGACGCTCCCCCTACTGAGATACGGGGATGGACATGAGACGCTCCCCCTACTGAGATACAGGGGCGGACATGAGACCCCCCCCCCCCCTACTGAAATACAGGGATGGACATGAGACGCTCCCCCTACTGAGATACAGGGATGGACATGAGACGCTCCCCCTACTGAGATACAGGGACGGACATGAGACGTTCCCCCTACTGAGATATAGGGATGGACATGAGACGTTCCCCCTACTGAGATACAGGGGCGGACATGAGACCCCCCCCCCCTACTGAAATACAGGGATGGACATGAGACGCTCCCCCTACTGAGATACAGGGATGGACATGAGACGCTCCCCCTACTGAGATACAGGGACGGACATGAGACGCTCCCCCTACTGAGATACAGGGATGGACATGAGACGCTCCCCCCTACTGAGATGCAGGGACGCGACTCAGCGCTCCCCCTACTGGGATACAGGGATGGACATGAGACGTTCCCCCTACTGAGATACAGGGATGGACATGAGACGCTCCCCCTACTGAGATACAGGGACGGACATGAGACACTCCCCCTACTGAGAAAAAGGGATGGACATGAGACGCTCCCCCTACTGAGATACAGGGATGGACATGAGACGCTCCCCCTACTGAGATACAGGGATGGACATGAGACGCTCTCCCTACTGAGATACAGGGATGGACATGAGACGCTCCCCCCTACTGAGATACAGGGACGGACATAAGACGCTCCCCCTACTGAGATGCAGGGATGGACATGAGACACCCCTCCCCCCCCCTACTGAGATACAGGGATGGACATAAGACGCTCCCCCTACTGAGATACAGGGATGGACATGAGACGCTCCCCCCTACTGAGATGCAGGGACGCGACTCAGCGCTCCCCCTACTGGGATACAGGGATGGATATGAGACGCTCCCCCTACTGAGATACAGGGACGGACATGAGACGCTCTCCCTACTGAAATACAGGGATGGACATGAGACGCTCCCCCTACTGAGATACAGGGGCGGACATGAGACCCCCCCACCCTACTGAAATACAGGGATGGACATGAGACGCTCCCCCTACTGAGATACAGGGATGGACATGAGACGCTCCCCCTACTGAGATACAGGGACGGACATGAGACGCTCCCCCTACTGAGATACAGGGTTGGACATGAGACGCTCCCCCTACTGAGATACAGGGATGAGCATGAGACGCCCCCCCCCCTACTGAGATACAGGAATGGACATGAGACGCTCCCCCTACTGAGATGCAGGGATGGACATGAGACGCTCCCCCCTACTGAGATGCAGGGACGCGACTCAGCGCTCCCCCTACTGGGATACAGGGATGGACATGAGACGCTCCCCCTACTGAGATACAGGGATGGACATGAGACGCTCCCCCTACTGAGATACAGGGACGGACATGAGGCGCTCCCCCTACTGAGATGCAGGGATGGACATGAGACACCCCTCCCCCCCCCCCCCTACTGGGATACAAGGATGGACATGAGACGCTCCCCCTACTGAGATACAGGGATGGACATGAGACGCTCCCCCTACTGAGATACAGGGACGGACATGAGACGCTCCCCCTACTGAGATAAAGGGATGGAAATGAGACGCTCCTCCTACTGAGATACAGGGATGGACATGAGACGCTTCCCCTACTGAGATACAGGGACGGACATGAGACGCTCTCCCTACTGAGATAAAGGGGCGGACATGAGACGCGCCTTTTACTGAGATACAGGGATGGGCATGAGACGCTCCACCTACTGAGATACAGGGGCGGACATGAGACGCTCCCCCTACTGAGATACAGGGGCGGACATGAGACGCGCCTTTTACTGAGATACCGGGATGGACATGAGACGCTCCCCCTACTGAGATACAGGGACGGACATGAGACGCTCCCCCTACTGAGATAAAGGGATGGACATGAGACGCTCCCGCTACTGAGATACAGGGATGGACATGAGACGCTCCCCCTACTGAGATACAGGGAAGGACATGAGACGCTCCTCCAACTGAGATACAGGGACGGACATGAGACGCTCCCCCTACTGAGATACAGGGATTGGCATGAGACACCCCTCCCCCCCCCTACTGAGATACAGGGATGGACATGAGACGCTCCTCCCTACTGAGATAAAGGGATGGACATGAGACACCCCTCCCCCTACTGAGATACAGGGATGGACATGAGACGCTCCTCCCTACTGAGATAAAGGGATGGGCATGAGACACCCCTCACCCCCCCCCCCCCCCCTACTGAGATACAGGGATGGACATGAGACGCTCCCCCTACTGAGATACAGGGATGGACATGAGACGCTCCTCCCTACTGAGATAAAGGGATGGACATGAGACACCCCTCCCCCCCCTACTGATATACGGGGATGGATATGAGACGCTCCCCCTATTGAGATACAGGGATGGACATGAGATGCTCCCCCTACTGAGATACAGGGGCGGACATGAGACCCCCCCCCATACTGAAATACAGGGATGGACATGAGACGCTCCCCCTACTGAGGTACGAGGATGGACATGAGACGCTCGCCCTACTGAGATACAGGGGCGGACATGAGACGCTCCCCCTACTGAGATACGGGGATGGACATGAGACGCTCCCCCTACTGAGATACAGGGGCGGACATGAGACCCCCCCCCCATACTGAAATACAGGGATGGACATGAGACGCTCCCCCTACTGAGATACAGAGATGGACATGAGACGCTCCCCCCACCGAGATACAGGGACGGACATGAGACGTTCCCCCTACTGAGATACAGGGATGGACATGAGACGTTCCCCCTACTGAGATACAGGGGCGGACATGAGACCCCCCCCCCTACTGAAATACAGGGATGGACATGAGACGCCCCCCTACTGAGATACAGGGATGGACATGAGAGGCCCCCATACTGAGATACAGGGACGGACATGAGACGCTCCCCCTACTGAGATACAGGGATGGACATGAGACGCTCCCCCTACTGAGATGCAGGGACGCGACTCAGCGCTCCCCCTACTGGGATACAGGGATGGACATGAGACGCTCCCCCTACTGATATACAGGGATGGACATGAGACGCTCCCCCTACTGAGATACAGGGACGGACATGAGACGCTCCCCCTACTGAGAAAAAGGGATGGACATGAGACGCTCCCCCTACTGAGATACAGGGATGGACATGAGACGCTCCCCCTACTGAGATACAGGGATGGACATTAGACACTCCCCCTACTGAGATACAGGGATGGACATAAGACGCTCCCCCCTACTGAGATACAGGGACGGACATGAGACGCTCCCCCTACTGAGATGCAGGGATGGACATGAGACACCCCTCCCCCACACCCCCCTACTGAGATACAGGGATGGACATAAGACGCTCCCCCTACTGAGATACAGGGATGGACATGAGACGCTCCCCCCTACTGAGATGCAGGGACGCGACTCAGCGCTCCCCCTACTGGGATACAGGGATGGACATGAGACGCTCCCCCTACTGAGATACAGGGATGGACATGAGACGCTCCCCCTACTGAGATACAGGGACGGACATGAGACGCTCCCCCTACTGAGATGCAGGGATGGACATGAGACACCCCTCCCCCCCTACTGAGATACAGGGATGGACATGAGACGCTCCCCCTACTGAGATACAGGGGCGGACATGATACGCACCTTTTACTGAGATACAGGAATGGACATGAGACGCGCCTTTTACTGAGATACAGGGATGTACATGAGACGCTCCCCCTACTGAGATACAGGGGCGGACATGAGACGCGCCTTTTACTGAGATACAGGGATGGACATGAGACGCTCCCCCCTACTGAGATGCAGGGACGCGACTCAGCGCTCCCCCTACTGGGATACAGGGATGGACATGAGACGCTCCCCCTACTGAGATACAGGGATGGACATGAGACGCTCCCCCTACTGAGATACAGGGACGGGCATGAGACGCTCCCCCTACTGAGATAAAGGGATGGAAATGAGACGCTCCCTCTACTGAGATACAGGGATGGACATGAGACGCTCCCCCTACTGAGATACAGGGACGGACATGAGACGCTCCCCCTACTGAGATAAAGGGCGGACATGAGACGCGCCTTTTACTGAGATACAGGGATGGACATGAGACGCTCCCCCTACTGAGATACAGGGATGGACATGAGACGCTCCCCCTACTGAGGTACAGGGATGGACATGAGACGCTCCTCCTACTGAGATACAGGGACGGACATGAGACGCTCCCCCTACTGAGATACAGGGATGGACATGAGACACCCCTCCCCCCCCCTACTGAAATACAGGGACGGACATGAGACGCTCCCCCTACTGAAATACAGGGATGGACATGAGACGCTCCCCCTACTGAGATACAGGGATGGACATGAGACGCTCCCCCTACTGAGATACAGGGATGGACATGAGACGCTCCCCCTACTGAGATACAGGGATGGACATGAGACGCTCCCCCTACTGAGATACAGGGATGGACATGAGACGCTCCCCCTACTGAGATACAGGGATGGACATGAGACGCTCCTCCCTACTGAGATGCAGGGACGCGACTCAGCGCTCCCCTACTGGGATACAGGGATGGACATGAGATGCTCCCCCTACTGAGATACAGGGATGGGCATGAGACGCTCCCCCTACTGAGATACAGGGATGGACATGAGACGCTCCCCCCTACTGAGATACAGGGACGGACATGAGACGCTCTCCCTACTGAGATGCAGGGATGGACATGAGACACCCCTCCCCCCCCCCCTACTGAGATACAGGGATGGACATGAGACGCTCCCCCTACTGAGATGCAGGGACGCGACTCAGCGCTCCCCCTACTGGGATACAGGGATGGACATGAGACGCTCCCCCTACTGAGATATAGGGATGGACATGAGACGCTCCCCCTACTGAGATACAGGGACGGACATGAGACGCTCCCCCTACTGAGATGCAGGGATGGACATGAGACACCCCTCCCCCCCCCCTACTGAGATACAGGGATGGACATGAGACGCTCCCCCTACTGAGATACAGGGGCGGACATGAGACGCGGCTTTTACTGAGATACATGGATGGACATGAGACGCGCCTTTTACTGAGATACAGGGATGGACATGAGACGCTCCCCCCTACTGGGATGCAGGGACGCGACTCAGCGCTCCCCCTACTGGGATACAGGGATGGACATGAGACGCTCCCCCTACTGAGATACAGGGATGGACATGAGACGCTCCCCCTACTGAGATACAGGGACGGACATGAGACGCTCCCCCTACTGAGATAAAGGGATGGAAATGAGACGCTCCTCCTACTGAGATACAGGGATGGACATGAGACGCTCCCCCTACTGAGATACAGGGACGGACATGAGACGCTCTCTCTACTGAGATAAAGGGGCGGACATGAGATGCGCCTTTTACTGAGATACAGGGATGGACATGAGACGCTCCCCCTACTGAGATACAGGGATGGACATGAGACACCCCTCCCCCCCTACTGAGATACAGGGATGGACATGAGACGCTCCTCCCTACTGAGATAAAGGGATGGACATGAGACACCCCTCCCCCTACTGAGATACAGGGGCGGACATGAGACGCTCCCCCTACTGAGATACGGGGATGGACATGAGACGCTCCCCCTACTGAGATACAGGGGCGGACATGAGACCCCCCCCCCCTACTGAAATACAGGGATGGACATGAGACGCTCCCCCTACTGAGATACAGGGATGGACATGAGACGCTCCCCCTACTGAGATACAGGGACGGACATGAGACGTTCCCCCTACTGAGATATAGGGATGGACATGAGACGTTCCCCCTACTGAGATACAGGGGCGGACATGAGACCCCCCCCCCCCCTACTGAAATACAGGGATGGACATGAGACGCTCCCCCTACTGAGATACAGGGATGGACATGAGACGCTCCCCCTACTGAGATACAGGGACGGACATGAGACGCTCCCCCTACTGAGATACAGGGATGGACATGAGACGCTCCCCCCTACTGAGATGCAGGGACGCGACTCAGCGCTCCCCCTACTGGGATACAGGGATGGACATGAGACGTTCCCCCTACTGAGATACAGGGATGGACATGAGACGCTCCCCCTACTGAGATACAGGGACGGACATGAGACACTCCCCCTACTGAGAAAAAGGGATGGACATGAGACGCTCCCCCTACTGAGATACAGGGATGGACATGAGACGCTCCCCCTACTGAGATACAGGGATGGACATGAGACGCTCTCCCTACTGAGATACAGGGATGGACATGAGACGCTCCCCCCTACTGAGATACAGGGACGGACATAAGACGCTCCCCCTACTGAGATGCAGGGATGGACATGAGACACCCCTCCCCCCCCCTACTGAGATACAGGGATGGACATAAGACGCTCCCCCTACTGAGATACAGGGATGGACATGAGACGCTCCCCCCTACTGAGATGCAGGGACGCGACTCAGCGCTCCCCCTACTGGGATACAGGGATGGATATGAGACGCTCCCCCTACTGAGATACAGGGACGGACATGAGACGCTCTCCCTACTGAAATACAGGGATGGACATGAGACGCTCCCCCTACTGAGATACAGGGGCGGACATGAGACCCCCCCACCCTACTGAAATACAGGGATGGACATGAGACGCTCCCCCTACTGAGATACAGGGATGGACATGAGACGCTCCCCCTACTGAGATACAGGGACGGACATGAGACGCTCCCCCTACTGAGATACAGGGTTGGACATGAGACGCTCCCCCTACTGAGATACAGGGATGAGCATGAGACGCCCCCCCCCCTACTGAGATACAGGAATGGACATGAGACGCTCCCCCTACTGAGATGCAGGGATGGACATGAGACGCTCCCCCCTACTGAGATGCAGGGACGCGACTCAGCGCTCCCCCTACTGGGATACAGGGATGGACATGAGACGCTCCCCCTACTGAGATACAGGGATGGACATGAGACGCTCCCCCTACTGAGATACAGGGACGGACATGAGGCGCTCCCCCTACTGAGATGCAGGGATGGACATGAGACACCCCTCCCCCCCCCCCCTACTGGGATACAAGGATGGACATGAGACGCTCCCCCTACTGAGATACAGGGATGGACATGAGACGCTCCCCCTACTGAGATACAGGGACGGACATGAGACGCTCCCCCTACTGAGATAAAGGGATGGAAATGAGACGCTCCTCCTACTGAGATACAGGGATGGACATGAGACGCTTCCCCTACTGAGATACAGGGACGGACATGAGACGCTCTCCCTACTGAGATAAAGGGGCGGACATGAGACGCGCCTTTTACTGAGATACAGGGATGGGCATGAGACGCTCCACCTACTGAGATACAGGGGCGGACATGAGACGCTCCCCCTACTGAGATACAGGGGCGGACATGAGACGCGCCTTTTACTGAGATACCGGGATGGACATGAGACGCTCCCCCTACTGAGATACAGGGACGGACATGAGACGCTCCCCCTACTGAGATAAAGGGATGGACATGAGACGCTCCCGCTACTGAGATACAGGGATGGACATGAGACGCTCCCCCTACTGAGATACAGGGAAGGACATGAGACGCTCCTCCAACTGAGATACAGGGACGGACATGAGACGCTCCCCCTACTGAGATACAGGGATTGGCATGAGACACCCCTCCCCCCCCCTACTGAGATACAGGGATGGACATGAGACGCTCCTCCCTACTGAGATAAAGGGATGGACATGAGACACCCCTCCCCCTACTGAGATACAGGGATGGACATGAGACGCTCCTCCCTACTGAGATAAAGGGATGGGCATGAGACACCCCTCACCCCCCCCCCCCCTACTGAGATACAGGGATGGACATGAGACGCTCCCCCTACTGAGATACAGGGATGGACATGAGACGCTCCTCCCTACTGAGATAAAGGGATGGACATGAGACACCCCTCCCCCCCCTACTGATATACGGGGATGGATATGAGACGCTCCCCCTATTGAGATACAGGGATGGACATGAGATGCTCCCCCTACTGAGATACAGGGATCGACATGAGACGCTCCCCCTACTGAGATACAGGGGAGGACATGAGACGCTCCCCCTACTGAGATACAGGGATGGACATGAGACGCTCCCCCCTACTGAGATACAGGGATGGACATGAGACGCTCCCCCTACTGAGATACAGGGATGGACATGAGACGCTCCCCCTACTGAAATACAGGGACGGACATGAGACGCTCCCCCTACTGAGATACAGGGTAGGACATGAGACCCCCCCCCCCCCCTACTGAAATACAGGGACGGACATGAGACGCTCCCCCTACTGAGGTACGAGGATGGACATGAGACGCTCCCCCTACTGAGATACAGGGGCGGACATGAGACGCTCCCCCTACTGAGACACGGGGATGGACATGAGACGCTCCCCCTACTGAGATACAGGGGCGGACATGAGACCCCCCCCCCCCCCCTACTGAAATACAGGGATGGACATGTGACGCTCCCCCTACTGAGATACAGGGATAGACATGAGACGCTCCCCCTACTGAGATACAGGGACGGACATGAGACGTTCCACCTACTGAGATATAGGGATGGACATGAGACGTTCCCCCTACTGAGATACAGGGGCGGACATGAGACCCCCCTACTGAAATACAGGGATGAACATGAGACGCTCCCCCTACTGAGATACAGGGATGGACATGAGACGCTCCCCCTACTGAGATACAGGGACGGACATGAGACGCTCCCCCTACTGAGATACAGGGATGGACATGAGACGTTCCCCTACTGAGATACAGGGATGGATATGAGACGCTCCCCCTACTGAGAGAAAGGGTTGGACATGAGACGCTCCCCCTACTGAGATACAGGGATGGACATGAGACGCTCCCCCTACTGAGATACAGGGACGGACATGAGACGCTCCCCCTACTGAGATACAGGGATGGACATGAGACGCTCCCCCTACTGAGATACAGGGATGGACATGAGACCCCCCCTACTGAAATACATGGACGGACATGAGACGCTCCCCCTACTGAGATACAGGGATGGACATGAGAACCCCCCCCCCCCCCTACTGAAATACAGGGACGGACATGAGACGCTCCCCCTACTGAGGTACGAGGATGGACATGAGACGCTCGCCCTACTGAGATACAGGGGCGGACATGAGACGCTCCCCCTACTGAGATACGGGGATGGACATGAGACGCTCCCCCTACTGAGATACAGGGGCGGACATGAGACCCCCCCCATACTGAAATACAGGGATGGACATGAGACGCTCCCCCTACTGAGATACAGAGATGAACATGAGACGCTCCCCCCACTGAGATACAGGGACGGACATGAGACGTTCCCCCTACTGAGATACAGGGATGGACATGAGACGTTCCCCCTACTGAGATACAGGGATGGACATGAGAGGCCCCCATACTGAGATACAGGGACGGACATGAGGCGCTCCCCCTACTGAGATACAGGGATGGACATGAGACGCTCCCCCTACTGAGATGCAGGGACGCGACTCAGCGCTCCCCCTACTGGGATACAGGGATGGACATGAGACGCTCCCCCTACTGAGATACAGGGATGGACATGAGACGCTCCCCCTACTGAGATACAGGGACGGACATGAGACGCTCCCCCTACTGAGAAAAAGGGATGGACATGAGACGCTCCCCCTACTGAGATACAGGGATGTACATGAGACGCTCCCCCTACTGAGATACAGGGATGGACATGAGACACTCCCCCTACTGAGATACAGGGATGGACATAAGACGCTCCCCCCTACTGAGATACAGGGAAGGACATGAGACGCTCCCCCTACTGAGATGCAGGGATGGACATGAGACACCCCTCCCCCACACCCCCCTACTGAGATACAGGGATGGACATAAGACGCTCCCCCTACTGAGATACAGGGATGGACATGAGACGCTCCCCCCTACTGAGATGCAGGGACGCGACTCAGCGCTCCCCCTACTGGGATACAGGGATGGACATGAGACGCTCCCCCTACTGAGATACAGGGATGGACATGAGACGCTCCCCCTACTGAGATACAGGGACGGACATGAGACGCTCCCCCTACTGAGATGCAGGGATGGACATGAGACACCCCTCCCCCCTACTGAGATACAGGGATGGACATGAGACGCTCCCCCTACTGAGATACAGGGGCGGACATGAGACGCACCTTTTACTGAGATACAGGAATGGACATGAGACGCGCCTTTTACTGAGATACAGGGATGTACATGAGACGCTCCCCCTACTGAGATACAGGGGCGGACATGAGACGCGCCTTTTACTGAGATACAGGGATGGACATGAGACGCTCCACCTACTGAGATACAGGGGCGGACATGAGACGCTCCCCCTACTGAGATACAGGGGCGGACATGAGACGCGCCTTTTACTGAGATACCGGGATGGACATGAGACCCTCCCCCTACTGAGATACAGGGACGGACATGAGACGCTCCCCCTACTGAGATAAAGGGATGGACATGAGACGCTCCCGCTACTGAGATACAGGGATGGACATGAGACGCTCCCCCTACTGAGATACAGGGAAGGACATGAGACGCTCCTCCTACTGAGATACAGGGACGGACATGAGACGCTCCCCCTACTGAGATACAGGGATTGGCATGAGACACCCCTCCCCCCCTACTGAGATACAGGGATGGACATGAGACGCTCCTCCCTACTGAGATAAAGGGATGGACATGAGACACCCCTCCCCCCTACTGAGATACAGGGATGGACATGAGACGCTCCTCCCTACTGAGATAAAGGGATGGGCATGAGACACCCCTCCCCCCCCCCTACTGAGATACAGGGATGGACATGAGACGCTCCCCCTACTGAGATACAGGGATGGACATGAGACGCTCCTCCCTACTGAGATAAAGGGATGGACATGAGACACCCTCCCCCCCCCCTACTGATATACAGGGATGGATATGAGACGCTCCCCCTACTGAGATACAGGGATGGACATGAGATGCTCCCCCTACTGAGATACAGGGATCGACATGAGACGCTCCCCCTACTGAGATACAGGGGAGGACATGAGACGCTCCCCCTACTGAGATACAGGGATGGACATGAGACGCTCCCCCCTACTGAGATACAGGGATGGACATGAGACGCTCACCCTACTGAGATAAAGGGTTGGGCATGAGACGCTCCCCCTACTGAGATACAGGGATGGACATGAGACGCTCCCCCCTACTGAGATACAGGGACGGACATGAGACGCTCCCCCTACTGAGATACAGGGATGGACATGAGACGCTCCCCTACTGAAATACAGGGACGGACATGAGACGCTCCCCCTACTGAGATACAGGGTAGGACATGAGACCCCCCCCCCCCCCCCCTACTGAAATACAGGGACGGACATGAGACGCTCCCCCTACTGAGGTACGAGGATGGACATGAGACGCTCCCCCTACTGAGATACAGGGGCGGACATGAGACGCTCCCCCTACTGAGACACGGTGATGGACATGAGACGCTCCCCCTACTGAGATACAGGGGCGGACATGAGACCCCCCCCCCCCCCTACTGAAATACAGGGATGGACATGTGACGCTCCCCCTACTGAGATACAGGGATAGACATGAGACGCTCCCCCTACTGAGATACAGGGACGGACATGAGACGTTCCACCTACTGAGATATAGGGATGGACATGAGACGCTCCCCCTACTGAGATGCAGGGATGGACATGAGACACCCCTCCCCCCCCCCCTACTGAGATACAGGGATGGACATAAGACGCTCCCCCTACTGAGATACAGGGATGGACATGAGACGCTCCCCCCTACTGAGATGCAGGGACGCGACTCAGCGCTCCCCCTACTGGGATACAGGGATGGATATGAGACGCTCCCCCTACTGAGATACAGGGACGGACATGAGACGCTCTCCCTACTGAGATACAGGGATGGACATGAGACGCTCCCCCTACTGAGATACAGGGGCGGACATGAGACCCCCCCCACCCTACTGAAATACAGGGATGGACATGAGACGCTCCCCCTACTGAGATACAGGGATGGACATGAGACGCTCCCCCTACTGAGATACAGGGACGGACATGAGACGCTCCCCCTACTGAGATACAGGGTTGGACATGAGACGCTCCCCCTACTGAGATACAGGGATGAGCATGAGACGCCCCCCCCCCCCCTACTGAGATACAGGAATGGACATGAGACGCTCCCCCTACTGAGATGCAGGGATGGACATGAGACGCTCCCCCCTACTGAGATGCAGGGACGCGACTCAGCGCTCCCCCTACTGGGATACAGGGATGGACATGAGACGCTCCCCCTACTGAGATACAGGGATGGACATGAGACGCTCCCCCTACTGAGATACAGGGACGGACATGAGGCGCTCCCCCTACTGAGATGCAGGGATGGACATGAGACACCCCTCCCCCCCCCCCCCTACTGGGATACAAGGATGGACATGAGACGCTCCCCCTACTGAGATACAGGGATGGACATGAGACGCTCCCCCTACTGAGATACAGGGACGGACATGAGACGCTCCCCCTACTGAGATAAAGGGATGGAAATGAGACGCTCCTCCTACTGAGATACAGGGATGGACATGAGACGCTTCCCCTACTGAGATACAGGGACGGACATGAGACGCTCTCCCTACTGAGATAAAGGGGCGGACATGAGACGCGCCTTTTACTGAGATACAGGGATGGGCATGAGACGCTCCACCTACTGAGATACAGGGGCGGACATGAGACGCTCCCCCTACTGAGATACAGGGGCGGACATGAGACGCGCCTTTTACTGAGATACCGGGATGGACATGAGACGCTCCCCCTACTGAGATACAGGGACGGACATGAGACGCTCCCCCTACTGAGATAAAGGGATGGACATGAGACGCTCCCGCTACTGAGATACAGGGATGGACATGAGACGCTCCCCCTACTGAGATACAGGGAAGGACATGAGACGCTCCTCCAACTGAGATACAGGCACGGACATGAGACGCTCCCCCTACTGAGATACAGGGATTGGCATGAGACACCCCTCCCCCCCCTACTGAGATACAGGGATGGACATGAGACGCTCCTCCCTACTGAGATAAAGGGATGGACATGAGACACCCCTCCCCCCTACTGAGATACAGGGATGGACATGAGACGCTCCTCCCTACTGAGATAAAGGGATGGGCATGAGACACCCCTCACCCCCCCCCCCCTACTGAGATACAGGGATGGACATGAGACGCTCCCCCTACTGAGATACAGGGATGGACATGAGACGCTCCTCCCTACTGAGATAAAGGGATGGACATGAGACACCCCTCCTCCCCCCCTACTGATATACAGGGATGGATATGAGACGCTCCCCCTACTGAGATACAGGGATGGACATGAGATGCTCCCCCTACTGAGATACAGGGATCGACATGAGACGCTCCCCCTACTGAGATACAGGGGAGGACATGAGACGCTCCCCCTACTGAGATACAGGGATGGACATGAGACGCTCCCCCTACTGAGATGCAGGGATGGACATGAGACGCTCCCCCCTACTGAGATGCAGGGACGCGACTCAGCGCTCCCCCTACTGGGATACAGGGATGGACATGAGACGCTCCCCCTACTGAGATACAGGGATGGACATGAGACGCTCCCCCTACTGAGATACAGGGACGGACATGAGGCGCTCCCCCTACTGAGATGCAGGGATGGACATGAGACACCCCTCCCCCCCCCCCTACTGGGATACAAGGATGGACATGAGACGCTCCCCCTACTGAGATACAGGGATGGACATGAGACGCTCCCCCTACTGAGATACAGGGACGGACATGAGACGCTCCCCCTACTGAGATAAAGGGATGGAAATGAGACGCTCCTCCTACTGAGATACAGGGATGGACATGAGACGCTTCCCCTACTGAGATACAGGGACGGACATGAGACGCTCTCCCTACTGAGATAAAGGGGCGGACATGAGACGCGCCTTTTACTGAGATACAGGGATGGGCATGAGACGCTCCACCTACTGAGATACAGGGGCGGACATGAGACGCTCCCCCTACTGAGATACAGGGGCGGACATGAGACGCGCCTTTTACTGAGATACCGGGATGGACATGAGACGCTCCCCCTACTGAGATACAGGGACGGACATGAGACGCTCCCCCTACTGAGATAAAGGGATGGACATGAGACGCTCCCGCTACTGAGATACAGGGATGGACATGAGACTCTCCCCCTACTGAGATACAGGGAAGGACATGAGACGCTCCTCCAACTGAGATACAGGGACGGACATGAGACGCTCCCCCTACTGAGATACAGGGATTTGCATGAGACACCCCTCCCCCCCCCCTACTGAGATACAGGGATGGACATGAGACGCTCCTCCCTACTGAGATAAAGGGATGGACATGAGACACCCCTCCCCCTACTGAGATACAGGGATGGACATGAGACGCTCCTCCCTACTGAGATAAAGGGATGGGCATGAGACACCCCTCACCCCCCCCCCCCCTACTGAGATACAGGGATGGACATGAGACGCTCCCCCTACTGAGATACAGGGATGGACATGAGACGCTCCTCCCTACTGAGATAAAGGGATGGACATGAGACACCCCTCCCCCCCCCCCTACTGATATACGGGGATGGATATGAGACGCTCCCCCTACTGAGATACAGGGATGGACATGAGATGCTCCCCCTACTGAGATACAGGGATCGACATGAGACGCTCCCCCTACTGAGATACAGGGGAGGACATGAGACGCTCCCCCTACTGAGATACATGGATGGACATGAGACGCTCCCCCCTACTGAGATACAGGGATGGACATGAGACGCTCCCCCTACTGAGATACAGGGATGGACATGAGACGCTCCCCCTACTGAAATACAGGGACGGACATGAGACGCTCCCCCTACTGAGATACAGGGTAGGACATGAGACCCCCCCCCCTACTGAAATACAGGGACGGACATGAGACGCTCCCCCTACTGAGGTACGAGGATGGACATGAGACGCTCCCCCTACTGAGATACAGGGGCGGACATGAGACGCTCCCCCTACTGAGACACGGGGATGGACATGAGACGCTCCCCCTACTGAGATACAGGGGCGGACATGAGACCCCCCCCCCTACTGAAATACAGGGATGGACATGTGACGCTCCCCCTACTGAGATACAGGGATAGACATGAGACGCTCCCCCTACTGAGATACAGGGACGGACATGAGACGTTCCACCTACTGAGATATAGGGATGGACATGAGACGTTCCCCCTACTGAGATACAGGGGCGGACATGAGACCCCCCTACTGAAATACAGGGATGAACATGAGACGCTCCCCCTACTGAGATACAGGGATGGACATGAGACGCTCCCCCTACTGAGATACAGGGACGGACATGAGACGCTCCCCCTACTGAGATACAGGGATGGACATGAGACGTTCCCCTACTGAGATACAGGGATGGATATGAGACGCTCCCCCTACTGAGATAAAGGGTTGGACATGAGACGCTCCCCCTACTGAGATACAGGGATGGACATGAGACGCTCCCCCTACTGAGATACAGGGACGGACATGAGACGCTCCCCCTACTGAGATACAGGGATGGACATGAGACGCTCCCCCTACTGAGATACAGGGATGGACATGAGACCCCCCCTACTGAAATACATGGACGGACATGAGACGCTCCCCCTACTGAGATACAGGGATGGACATGAGAACCCCCCCCCCCCCTACTGAAATACAGGGACGGACATGAGACGCTCCCCCTACTGAGGTACGAGGATGGACATGAGACGCTCGCCCTACTGAGATACAGGGGCGGACATGAGACGCTCCCCCTACTGAGATACGGGGATGGACATGAGACGCTCCCCCTACTGAGATACAGGGGCGGACATGAGACCCCCCCCCATACTGAAATACAGGGATGGACATGAGACGCTCCCCCTACTGAGATACAGAGATGAACATGAGACGCTCCCCCCACTGAGATACAGGGACGGACATGAGACGTTCCCCCTACTGAGATACAGGGATGGACATGAGACGTTCCCCCTACTGAGATACAGGGATGGACATGAGAGGCCCCCATACTGAGATACAGGGACGGACATGAGGCGCTCCCCCTACTGAGATACAGGGATGGACATGAGACGCTCCCCCTACTGAGATGCAGGGACGCGACTCAGCGCTCCCCCTACTGGGATACAGGGATGGACATGAGACGCTCCCCCTACTGAGATACAGGGATGGACATGAGACGCTCCCCCTACTGAGATACAGGGACGGACATGAGACGCTCCCCC
The DNA here is from genome assembly GCA_036785665.1 of Chirona hameri. Lineage (NCBI taxonomy): Eukaryota > Metazoa > Arthropoda > Thecostraca > Balanomorpha > Balanidae > Chirona > Chirona hameri. Next base: position 170,000 of record JAXIVJ010000295.1, on the reverse strand, counting down.
TACTGAGAAAAAGGGATGGACATGAGACGCTCCCCCTACTGAGATACAGGGATGTACATGAGACGCTCCCCCTACTGAGATACAGGGATGGACATGAGACACTCCCCCTACTGAGATACAGGGATGGACATAAGACGCTCCCCCCTACTGAGATACAGGGAAGGACATGAGACGCTCCCCCTACTGAGATGCAGGGATGGACATGAGACACCCCTCCCCCACACCCCCCTACTGAGATACAGGGATGGACATAAGACGCTCCCCCTACTGAGATACAGGGATGGACATGAGACGCTCCCCCCTACTGAGATGCAGGGACGCGACTCAGCGCTCCCCCTACTGGGATACAGGGATGGACATGAGACGCTCCCCCTACTGAGATACAGGGATGGACATGAGACGCTCCCCCTACTGAGATACAGGGACGGACATGAGACGCTCCCCCTACTGAGATGCAGGGATGGACATGAGACACCCCTCCCCCCTACTGAGATACAGGGATGGACATGAGACGCTCCCCCTACTGAGATACAGGGGCGGACATGAGACGCACCTTTTACTGAGATACAGGAATGGACATGAGACGCGCCTTTTACTGAGATACAGGGATGTACATGAGACGCTCCCCCTACTGAGATACAGGGGCGGACATGAGACGCGCCTTTTACTGAGATACAGGGATGGACATGAGACGCTCCACCTACTGAGATACAGGGGCGGACATGAGACGCTCCCCCTACTGAGATACAGGGGCGGACATGAGACGCGCCTTTTACTGAGATACCGGGATGGACATGAGACGCTCCCCCTACTGAGATACAGGGACGGACATGAGACGCTCCCCCTACTGAGATAAAGGGATGGACATGAGACGCTCCCGCTACTGAGATACAGGGATGGACATGAGACGCTCCCCCTACTGAGATACAGGGAAGGACATGAGACGCTCCTCCTACTGAGATACAGGGACGGACATGAGACGCTCCCCCTACTGAGATACAGGGATTGGCATGAGACACCCCTCCCCCCCCCCCCTACTGAGATACAGGGATGGACATGAGACGCTCCTCCCTACTGAGATAAAGGGATGGACATGAGACACCCCTCCCCCCTACTGAGATACAGGGATGGACATGAGACGCTCCTCCCTACTGAGATAAAGGGATGGGCATGAGACACCCCTCCCCCCCCCCCCTACTGAGATACAGGGATGGACATGAGACGCTCCCCCTACTGAGATACAGGGATGGACATGAGACGCTCCTCCCTACTGAGATAAAGGGATGGACATGAGACACCCTCCCCCCCCCCCCCCCTACTGATATACAGGGATGGATATGAGACGCTCCCCCTACTGAGATACAGGGATGGACATGAGATGCTCCCCCTACTGAGATACAGGGATCGACATGAGACGCTCCCCCTACTGAGATACAGGGGAGGACATGAGACGCTCCCCCTACTGAGATACAGGGATGGACATGAGACGCTCCCCCCTACTGAGATACAGGGATGGACATGAGACGCTCACCCTACTGAGATAAAGGGTTGGGCATGAGACGCTCCCCCTACTGAGATACAGGGATGGACATGAGACGCTCCCCCCTACTGAGATACAGGGACGGACATGAGACGCTCCCCCTACTGAGATACAGGGATGGACATGAGACGCTCCCCTACTGAAATACAGGGACGGACATGAGACGCTCCCCCTACTGAGATACAGGGTAGGACATGAGACCCCCCCCCCCTACTGAAATACAGGGACGGACATGAGACGCTCCCCCTACTGAGGTACGAGGATGGACATGAGACGCTCCCCCTACTGAGATACAGGGGCGGACATGAGACGCTCCCCCTACTGAGACACGGTGATGGACATGAGACGCTCCCCCTACTGAGATACAGGGGCGGACATGAGACCCCCCCCCCCCTACTGAAATACAGGGATGGACATGTGACGCTCCCCCTACTGAGATACAGGGATAGACATGAGACGCTCCCCCTACTGAGATACAGGGACGGACATGAGACGTTCCACCTACTGAGATATAGGGATGGACATGAGACGCTCCCCCTACTGAGATGCAGGGATGGACATGAGACACCCCTCCCCCCCCCCCCCCTACTGAGATACAGGGATGGACATAAGACGCTCCCCCTACTGAGATACAGGGATGGACATGAGACGCTCCCCCCTACTGAGATGCAGGGACGCGACTCAGCGCTCCCCCTACTGGGATACAGGGATGGATATGAGACGCTCCCCCTACTGAGATACAGGGACGGACATGAGACGCTCTCCCTACTGAGATACAGGGATGGACATGAGACGCTCCCCCTACTGAGATACAGGGGCGGACATGAGACCCCCCCCACCCTACTGAAATACAGGGATGGACATGAGACGCTCCCCCTACTGAGATACAGGGATGGACATGAGACGCTCCCCCTACTGAGATACAGGGACGGACATGAGACGCTCCCCCTACTGAGATACAGGGTTGGACATGAGACGCTCCCCCTACTGAGATACAGGGATGAGCATGAGACGGGGCCCCCCCCCTACTGAGATACAGGAATGGACATGAGACGCTCCCCCTACTGAGATGCAGGGATGGACATGAGACGCTCCCCCCTACTGAGATGCAGGGACGCGACTCAGCGCTCCCCCTACTGGGATACAGGGATGGACATGAGACACCCCTCCCCCCCCCCCTACTGGGATACAAGGATGGACATGAGACGCTCCCCCTACTGAGATACAGGGATGGACATGAGACGCTCCCCCTACTGAGATACAGGGACGGACATGAGACGCTCCCCCTACTGAGATAAAGGGATGGAAATGAGACGCTCCTCCTACTGAGATACAGGGATGGACATGAGACGCTTCCCCTACTGAGATACAGGGACGGACATGAGACGCTCTCCCTACTGAGATAAAGGGGCGGACATGAGACGCGCCTTTTACTGAGATACAGGGATGGGCATGAGACGCTCCACCTACTGAGATACAGGGGCGGACATGAGACGCTCCCCCTACTGAGATACAGGGGCGGACATGAGACGCGCCTTTTACTGAGATACCGGGATGGACATGAGACGCTCCCCCTACTGAGATACAGGGACGGACATGAGACGCTCCCCCTACTGAGATAAAGGGATGGACATGAGACGCTCCCGCTACTGAGATACAGGGATGGACATGAGACGCTCCCCCTACTGAGATACAGGGAAGGACATGAGACGCTCCTCCAACTGAGATACAGGGACGGACATGAGACGCTCCCCCTACTGAGATACAGGGATTGGCATGAGACACCCCTCCCCCCCCTACTGAGATACAGGGATGGACATGAGACGCTCCTCCCTACTGAGATAAAGGGATGGACATGAGACACCCCTCCCCCCTACTGAGATACAGGGATGGACATGAGACGCTCCTCCCTACTGAGATAAAGGGATGGGCATGAGACACCCCTCACCCCCCCCCCCCCCCTACTGAGATACAGGGATGGACATGAGACGCTCCCCCTACTGAGATACAGGGATGGACATGAGACGCTCCTCCCTACTGAGATAAAGGGATGGACATGAGACACCCCTCCCCCCCCCCTACTGATATACAGGGATGGATATGAGACGCTCCCCCTACTGAGATACAGGGATGGACATGAGATGCTCCCCCTACTGAGATACAGGGATCGACATGAGACGCTCCCCCTACTGAGATACAGGGGAGGACATGAGACGCTCCCCCTACTGAGATACAGGGATGGACATGAGACGCTCCCCCCTACTGAGATACAGGGATGGACATGAGACGCTCCCCCTACTGAGATACAGGGATGGACATGAGACGCTCCCCCTACTGAAATACAGGGACGGACATGAGACGCTCCCCCTACTGAGATACAAGGTAGGACATGAGACCCCCCCCCCCCCCTACTGAAATACAGGGACGGACATGAGACGCTCCCCCTACTGAGGTACGAGGATGGACATGAGACGCTCCCCCTACTGAGATACAGGGGCGGACATGAGACGCTCCCCCTACTGAGACACGGGGATGGACATGAGACGCTCCCCCTACTGAGATACAGGGGCGGACATGAGACGCTCCCCCTACTGAGACACGGGGATGGACATGAGACGCTCCCCCTACTGAGATACAGGGGCGGACATGAGACCCCCCCCCCCCCTACTGAAATACAGGGATGGACATGTGACGCTCCCCCTACTGAGATACAGGGATAGACATGAGACGCTCCCCCTACTGAGATACAGGGACGGACATGAGACGTTCCACCTACTGAGATATAGGGATGGACATGAGACGTTCCCCCTACTGAGATACAGGGGCGGACATGAGACCCCCCTACTGAAATACAGGGATGGACATGAGACGCTCCCCCTACTGAGATACAGGGATGGACATGAGACGCTCCCCCTACTGAGATACAGGGACGGACATGAGACGCTCCCCCTACTGAGATACAGGGATGGACATGAGACGTTCCCCCTACTGAGATACAGGGATGGATATGAGACGCTCCCCCTACTGAGATAAAGGGTTGGACATGAGACGCTCCCCCTACTGAGATACAGGGATGGACATGAGACGCTCCCCCTACTGAGATACAGGGACGGACATGAGACGCTCCCCCTACTGAGATACAGGGATGGACATGAGACGCTCCCCCTACTGAGATACAGGGATGGACATGAGACCCCCCCTACTGAAATACATGGACGGACATGAGACGCTCCCCCTACTGAGATACAGGGATGGACATGAGACCCCCCCCCCTACTGAAATACAGGGACGGACATGAGACGCTCCCCCTACTGAGGTACGAGGATGGACATGAGACGCTCGCCCTACTGAGATACAGGGGCGGACATGAGACGCTCCCCCTACTGAGATACGGGGATGGACATGAGACGCTCCCCCTACTGAGATACAGGGGCGGACATGAGACCCCCCCCCATACTGAAATACAGGGATGGACATGAGACGCTCCCCCTACTGAGATACAGAGATGAACATGAGACGCTCCCCCCACTGAGATACAGGGACGGACATGAGACGTTCCCCCTACTGAGATACAGGGATGGACATGAGACGTTCCCCCTACTGAGATACAGGGGCGGACATGAGACCCCCCCCCTACTGAAATACAGGGATGGACATGAGACGCCCCCCCTACTGAGATACAGGGATGGACATGAGAGGCCCCCATACTGAGATACAGGGACGGACATGAGGCGCTCCCCCTACTGAGATACAGGGATGGACATGAGACGCTCCCCCTACTGAGATGCAGGGACGCGACTCAGCGCTCCCCCTACTGGGATACAGGGATGGACATGAGACGCTCCCCCTACTGAGATACAGGGATGGACATGAGACGCTCCCCCTACTGAGATACAGGGACGGACATGAGACGCTCCCCCTACTGAGAAAAAGGGATGGACATGAGACGCTCCCCCTACTGAGATACAGGGATGTACATGAGACGCTCCCCCTACTGAGATACAGGGATGGACATGAGACACTCCCCCTACTGAGATACAGGGATGGACATAAGACGCTCCCCCCTACTGAGATACAGGGAAGGACATGAGACGCTCCCCCTACTGAGATGCAGGGATGGACATGAGACACCCCTCCCCCACACCCCCCTACTGAGATACAGGGATGGACATAAGACGCTCCCCCTACTGAGATACAGGGATGGACATGAGACGCTCCCCCCTACTGAGATGCAGGGACGCGACTCAGCGCTCCCCCTACTGGGATACAGGGATGGACATGAGACGCTCCCCCTACTGAGATACAGGGATGGACATGAGACGCTCCCCCTACTGAGATACAGGGACGGACATGAGACGCTCCCCCTACTGAGATGCAGGGATGGACATGAGACACCCCTCCCCCCTACTGAGATACAGGGATGGACATGAGACGCTCCCCCTACTGAGATACAGGGGCGGACATGAGACGCACCTTTTACTGAGATACAGGAATGGACATGAGACGTGCCTTTTACTGAGATACAGGGATGTACATGAGACGCTCCCCCTACTGAGATACAGGGGCGGACATGAGACGCGCCTTTTACTGAGATACAGGGATGGACATGAGACGCTCCACCTACTGAGATACAGGGGCGGACATGAGACGCTCCCCCTACTGAGATACAGGGGCGGACATGAGACGCGCCTTTTACTGAGATACCGGGATGGACATGAGACGCTCCCCCTACTGAGATACAGGGACGGACATGAGACGCTCCCCCTACTGAGATAAAGGGATGGACATGAGACGCTCCCGCTACTGAGATACAGGGATGGACATGAGACGCTCCCCCTACTGAGATACAGGGAAGGACATGAGACGCTCCTCCTACTGAGATACAGGGACGGACATGAGACGCTCCCCCTACTGAGATACAGGGATTGGCATGAGACACCCCTCCCCCCCCCCTACTGAGATACAGGGATGGACATGAGACGCTCCTCCCTACTGAGATAAAGGGATGGACATGAGACACCCCTCCCCCCCTACTGAGATACAGGGATGGACATGAGACGCTCCTCCCTACTGAGATAAAGGGATGGGCATGAGACACCCCTCCCCCCCCCCCCCCTACTGAGATACAGGGATGGACATGAGACGCTCCCCCTACTGAGATACAGGGATGGACATGAGACGCTCCTCCCTACTGAGATAAAGGGATGGACATGAGACACCCTCCCCCCTACTGATATACAGGGATGGATATGAGACGCTCCCCCTACTGAGATACAGGGATGGACATGAGATGCTCCCCCTACTGAGATACAGGGATCGACATGAGACGCTCCCCCTGCTGAGATACAGGGGAGGACATGAGACGCTCCCCCTACTGAGATACAGGGATGGACATGAGACGCTCCCCCCTACTGAGATACAGGGATGGACATGAGACGCTCACCCTACTGAGATAAAGGGTTGGGCATGAGACGCTCCCCCTACTGAGATACAGGGATGGACATGAGACGCTCCCCCCTACTGAGATACAGGGACGGACATGAGACGCTCCCCCTACTGAGATACAGGGATGGACATGAGACGCTCCCCTACTGAAATACAGGGACGGAGATGAGACGCTCCCCCTACTGAGATACAGGGTAGGACATGAGACCCCCCCCCTACTGAAATACAGGGACGGACATGAGACGCTCCCCCTACTGAGGTACGAGGATGGACATGAGACGCTCCCCCTACTGAGATACAGGGGCGGACATGAGACGCTCCCCCTACTGAGACACGGGGATGGACATGAGACGCTCCCCCTACTGAGATACAGGGGCGGACATGAGACCCCCCCCCCCCCCCTACTGAAATACAGGGATGGACATGTGACGCTCCCCCTACTGAGATACAGGGATAGACATGAGACGCTCCCCCTACTGAGATACAGGGACGGACATGAGACGTTCCACCTACTGAGATATAGGGATGGACATGAGACGTTCCCCCTACTGAGATACAGGGGCGGACATGAGACCCCCCCTACTGAAATACAGGGATGGACATGAGACGCTCCCCCTACTGCGATACAGGGATGGACATGAGACGCTCCCCCTACTGAGATACAGAGATGGACATGAGACGCTCCCCCCACTGAGATACAGGGACGGACATGAGACGTTCCCCCTACTGAGATACAGGGATGGACATGAGACGTTCCCCCTACTGAGATACAGGGGCGGACATGAGACCCCCCCCCTACTGAAATACAGGGATGGACATGAGACGCCCCCCCCTACTGAGATACAGGGATGGACATGAGAGGCCCCCATACTGAGATACAGGGACGGACATGAGACGCTCTTCCTACTGAGATACAGGGATGGACATGAGACGCTCCCCCTACTGAGATGCAGGGACGCGACTCAGCGCTCCCCCTACTGGGATACAGGGATGGACATGAGACGCTCCCCCTACTGAGATACAGGGATGGACATGAGACGCTCCCCCTACTGAGATACAGGGACGGACATGAGACGCTCCCCCTACTGAGAAAAAGGGATGGACATGAGACGCTCCCCCTACTGAGATACAGGGATGGACATGAGACGCTCCCCCTACTGAGATACAGGGATGGACATGAGACACTCCCCCTACTGAGATACAGGGATGGACATAAGACGCTCCCCCCTACTGAGATACAGGGAAGGACATGAGACGCTCCCCCTACTGAGATGCAGGGATGGACATGAGACACCCCTCCCCCACACCCCCCTACTGAGATACAGGGATGGACATAAGACGCTCCCCCTACTGAGATACAGGGATGGACATGAGACGCTCCCCCCTACTGAGATGCAGGGACGCGACTCAGCGCTCCCCCTACTGGGATACAGGGATGGACATGAGACGCTCCCCCTACTGAGATACAGGGATGGACATGAGACGCTCCCCCTACTGAGATACAGGGACGGACATGAGACGCTCCCCCTACTGAGATGCAGGGATGGACATGAGACACCCCTCCCCCCTTACTGAGATACAGGGATGGACATGACACGCTCCCCCTACTGAGATACAGGGGCGGACATGAGACGCACCTTTTACTGAGATACAGGAATGGACATGAGACGCGCCTTTTACTGAGATACAGGGATGTACATGAGACGCTCCCCCTACTGAGATACAGGGGCGGACATGAGACGCGCCTTTTACTGAGATACAGGGATGGACATGAGACGCTCCCCCCTACTGAGATGCAGGGACGCGACTCAGCGCTCCCCCTACTGAGATAAAGGGATGGAAATGAGACGCTCCCCCTACTGAGATACAGGGATGGACATGAGACGCTCCCCCTACTGAGATACAGGGACGGACATGAGACGCTCCCCCTACTGAGATAAAGGGGCGGACATGAGACGCGCCTTTTACTGAGATACAGGGATGGACATGAGACGCTCCCCCTACTGAGATACAGGGGCGGACATGAGACGCTCCCCCTACTGAGATACAGGGGCGGACATGAGACGCGCCTTTTACTGAGATACAGGGATGGACATGAGACGCTCCCCCTACTGAGATACAGGAACGGACATGAGACGCTCCCCCTACTGAGATAAAGGGATGGACATGAGACGCTCCCCCTACTAAGATACAGGGATGGACATGAGACGCTCCCCCTACTGAGATACAGGGATGGACATGAGACGCTCCTCCTACTGAGATACAGGGACGGACATGAGACCCCCCCCCCTACTGAAATACAGGGACGGACATGAGACGCTCCCCCTACTGAGGTACGAGGATGGACATGAGACGCTCCCCCTACTGAGATACAGGGGCGGACATGAGACGCTCCCCCTACTGAGATACTGGGATGGACATGAGACGCTCCCCCTACTGAGATACAGGGACGGACATGAGACGTTCCCCCTACTGAGATACAGGGATGGACATGAGACGTTCCCCCTACTGAGATACAGGGGCGGACATGAGACCCCCCCCCCCCCTACTGAAATACAGGGATGGACATGAGACGCTCCCCCTACTGAGATACAGGGATGGACATGAGACGCTCCCCCCTTCTAAGATACAGGGATGGACATGAGACGCTCCCCCTACTGAGATAAAGGGTTGGACATGAGACGCTCCACCTACTGAGATACAGGGATGGACATGAGACGCTCCCCCCTACTGAGATACAGGGACGGACATGAGACGCTCCCCCTACTGAGATACGGGGATGGACATGAGACGCTCCCCCTACTGAGATACGGGGATGGACATGAGACTCTCCCCCTACTGAGATACAGGGGCGGACATGAGACCCCCCCCCCCTACTGAAATACAGGGATGGACATGAGACGCTCCCCCTACTGAGATACAGGGATGGACATGAGACGCTCCCCCTACTGAGATACAGGGACGGACATGAGACGTTCCCCCTACTGAGATACAGGGATGGACATGAGACGTTCCCCCTACTGAGATACAGGGGCGGACGTGAGACCCCCCTACTGAAATACAGGGATGGACATGAGACGCTCCCCCTACTGAGATACAGGGATGGACATGAGACGCTCCCCCTTCTAAGATACAGGGATGGACATGAGACGTCCCCCTACTGAGATAAAGGGTTGGACATGAGACGCTCCACCTACTGAGATACAGGGATGGACATGAGACGCTCCCCCCTACTGAGATACAGGGACGGACATGAGACGCTCCCCCTACTGAGATACAGGGATGGACATGAGACGCTCCCCCTACTGAGATACAGGGATGGACATGAGACCCCCCCCCCCTACTGAAATACAGGGACGGACATGAGACGCTCCCCCTACTGAGATACAGGGATGGACATGAGAACCCCCCCCCCCCCTACTGAAATACAGGGACGGACATGAGACGCTCCCCCTACTGAGGTACGAGGATGGACATGAGACGCTCCCCCTACTGAGATACAGGGGCGGACATGAGACGCTCCCCCTACTGAGATACGGGGATGGACATGAGACGCTCCCCCTACTGAGATACAGGGGCGGACATGAGACCCCCCCCCCTACTGAAATACAGGGATGGACATGAGACGCTCCCCCTACTGAGATACAGGGATAGACATGAGACGCTCCCCCTACTGAGATACAGGGACGGACATGAGACGTTCCCCCTACTGAGATACAGGGATGGACATGAGACGTTCCCCCTACTGAGATACAGAGGCGGACATGAGACCCCCCCCCTAATGAAATACAGGGATGGACATGAGACGCTCCCCCTACTGAGATTCAGGGATGGACATGAGACGCTCCCCCTACTGAGATACAGGGCCGGACGTGAGACGCTCCCCCTACTGAGATACAGGGACGGACATGAGACGCTCCCCCTACTGAGATACAGGGATGGGCATGAGACGCTCCTCCCTACTGAGATAAAGGGATGGACATGAGACACCCCTCTCCCCTACTGAGATACAGGGATGGACATGAGACGCTCCCCCTACTGAGATACAGGGACGGACATGAGACGCTCCCCCTACTGAGATAAAGGGATGGACATGAGAAGCTCCCCCTACTGAGATACAGGGATGGACATGAGACGCTCCCCTTACTGAGATACAGGGATGGACATGAGACGCTCCCCCTACTGAGATACAGGGATGGACATGAGACGCTCCCCCCTACTGAGATACAGGGACGGACATGAGACGCTCCCCCTACTGAGATGCAGGGATGGACATAAGACACCCCCCCCCCCCCCTACTGAGATTCAGGGATGGACATGAGACGCTCCCCCTACTGAGATACAGGGATGGACATGAGGCGCTCCCCCTACTGAGATGCAGGGATGGACATGAGACACCCCTCCCCCCCCTACTGAGATACAGGGATGGACATGAGACGCTCCCCCTACTGAGATACAGTGGCGGACATGAGACGCGCCTTTTACTGAGATACAGGGATGGACATGAGACGCGCCTTTTACTGAGATACAGGGATGGACATGAGACGCTCCCCCCTACTGGGATGCAGGGACGCGACTCAGCGCTCCCCCTACTGGGATACAGGGATGAACATGAGACGCTCCCCCTACTGAGATACAGGGATGGACATGAGACGCTCCCCCTACTGAGATACAGGGACGGACATGAGACGCTCCCCCTACTGAGATAAAGGGATGGAAATGAGACGCTCCTCCTACTGAGATACAGGGATGGACATGAGACGCTCCCCCTACTGAGATACAGGGACGGACATGAGACGCTCTCCCTACTGAGATAAAGGGGCGGACATGAGACGCGCCTTTTACTGAGATACAGGGATGGACATGAGACGCTCCACCTACTGAGATACAGTGGCGGACATGAGACGCTCCCCCTACTGAGATACAGGGGCGGACATGAGACGCGCCTTTTACTGAGATACCGGGATGGACATGAGACGCTCCCCCTACTGAGATACAGGGACGGACATGAGACGCTCCCCCTACTGAGATAAAGGGATGGACATGAGACGCTCCCGCTACTGAGATACAGGGATGGACATGAGACGCTCCCCCTACTGAGATACAGGGATGGACATGAGACGCTCCTCCTACTGAGATACAGGGACGGACATGAGACGCTCCCCCTACTGAGATACAGGGATGGGCATGAGACACCCCTCCCCCCCCCCTACTGAGATACAGGGATGGACATGAGACGCTCCTCCCTACTGAGATAAAGGGATGGACATGAGACACCCCTCCCCCCTACTGAGATACAGGGATGGACATGAGACGCTCCTCCCTACTGAGATAAAGGGATGGGCATGAGACACCCCTCCCCCCCCCCCCTACTGAGATACAGGGATGGACATGAGACGCTCCCCCTACTGAGATACAGGGATGGACATGAGACGCTCCTCCCTACTGAGATAAAGGGATGGACATGAGACACCCCTCCCCCCCTACTGATATACAGGGATGGATATGAGACGCTCCCCCTACTGAGATACAGGGATGGACATGAGATGCTCCCCCTACTGAGATACAGGGATCGACATGAGACGCTCCCCCTACTAAGATACAGGGGAGGACATGAGACGCTCCCCCTACTGAGATACAGGGATGGACATGAGACGCTCCCCCCTACTGAGATACAGGGATGGACATGAGACGCTCCCCCTACTGAGATAAAGGGTTGGGCATGAGACGCTCCCCCTACTGAGATACAGGGATGGACATGAGACGCTCCCCCCTACTGAGATACAGGGACGGACATGAGACGCTCCCCCTACTGAGATACAGGGATGGACATGAGACGCTCCCCCTACTGAGATACAGGGGCGGACATGAGACGCTCCCCCTACTGAGACACAGGGATGGACATGAGACGCTCCCCCTACTGAGATACAGGGGCGGACATGAGACCCCCCCCCCCCTACTGAAATACAGGGATGGACAGGTGACGCTCCCCCTACTGAGATACAGGGATAGACATGAGACGCTCCCCCTACTGAGATACAGGGACGGACATGAGACGTTCCACCTACTGAGATATAGGGATGGACATGAGACGTTCCCCCTACTGAGATACAGGGGCGGACATGAGACCCCCCTACTGAAATACAGGGATGGACATGAGACGCTCCCCCTACTGAGATACAGGGATGGACATGAGACGCTCCCCCTACTGAGATACAGGGACGGACATGAGACGCTCCCCCTACTGAGATACAGGGATGGACATGAGACGTTCCCCCTACTGAGATACAGGGATGGATATGAGACGCTCCCCCTACTGAGATAAAGGGTTGGACATGAGACGCTCCCCCTACTGAGATACAGGGATGGACATGAGACGCTCCCCCTACTGAGATACAGGGACGGACATGAGACGCTCCCCCTACTGAGATACAGGGATGGACATGAGACGCTCCCCCTACTGAGATACAGGGATGGACATGAGACCCCCCCTACTGAAATACATGGACGGACATGAGACGCTCCCCCTACTGAGATACAGGGATGGACATGAGATACCCCCCCCCCCTACTGAAATACAGGGACGGACATGAGACGCTCCCCCTACTGAGGTACGAGGATGGACATGAGACGCTCGCCCTACTGAGATACAGGGGCGGACATGAGACGCTCCCCCTACTGAGATACGGGGATGGACATGAGACGCTCCCCCTACTGAGATACAGGGGCGGACATGAGACCCCCCCCCCCCACATACTGAAATACAGGGATGGACATGAGACGCTCCCCCTACTGAGATACAGAGATGGACATGAGACGCTCCCCCCACTGAGATACAGGGACGGACATGAGACGTTCCCCCTACTGAGATACAGGGATGGACATGAGACGTTCCCCCTACTGAGATACAGGGGCGGACATGAGACCCCCCCCCCCTACTGAAATACAGGGGTGGACATGAGACGCCCCCCCCCCCTACTGAGATACAGGGATGGACATGAGAGGCCCCCATACTGAGATACAGGGACGGACATGAGACGCTCCCCCTACTGAGATACAGGGATGGACATGAGACGCTCCCCCTACTGAGATGCAGGGACGCGACTCAGCGCTCCCCCTACTGGGATACAGGGATGGACATGAGACGCTCCCCCTACTGAGATACAGGGATGGACATGAGACGCTCCCCCTACTGAGATACAGGGACGGACATGAGACGCTCCCCCTACTGAGAAAAAGGGATGGACATGAGACGCTCCCCCTACTGAGATACAGGGATGGACATGAGACGCTCCCCCTACTGAGATACAGGGATGGACATGAGACACTCCCCCTACTGAGATACAGGGATGGACATAAGACGCTCCCCCCTACTGAGATACAGGGACGGACATGAGACGCTCCCCCTACTGAGATGCAGGGATGCACATGAGACACCCCTCCCCCACACCCCCCTACTGAGATACAGGGATGGACATAAGACGCTCCCCCTACTGAGATAAAGGGGCGGACATGAGACGCGCCTTTTACTGAGATACAGGGATGGACATGAGACGCTCCCCCTACTGAGATGCAGGGATGGACATGAGACACCCCTCCCCCCTTACTGAGATACAGGGATGGACATGAGACGCTCCCCCTACTGAGATACAGGGGCGGACATGAGACGCGCCTTTTACTGAGATACAGGGATGGACATGAGACGCTCCCCCTACTGAGATGCAGGGATGGACATGAAACACCCCTCCCCCTTACTGAGATACAGGGATGGACATGAGACGCTCCCCCTACTGAGATACAGGGACGGACATGAGACGCTCCCCCTACTGAGATACAGGGATGGACATGAGACGTTCCCCCTACTGAGATACAGGGATGGATATGAGACGCTCCCCCTACTGAGATAAAGGGTTGGACATGAGACGCTCCCCCTACTGAGATACAGGGATGGACATGAGACGCTCCCCCTACTGAGATACAGGGACGGACATGAGACGCTCCCCCTACTGAGATACAGGGATGGACATGAGACGCTCCCCCTACTGAGATACAGGGATGGACATGAGACCCCCCCTACTGAAATACATGGACGGACATGAGACGCTCCCCCTACTGAGATACAGGGATGGACATGAGACCCCCCCCCCCTACTGAAATACAGGGACGGACATGAGACGCTCCCCCTACTGAGGTACGAGGATGGACATGAGACGCTCGCCCTACTGAGATACAGGGGCGGACATGAGACGCTCCCCCTACTGAGATACGGGGATGGACATGAGACGCTCCCCCTACTGAGATACAGGGGCGAACATGAGACCCCCCCCCCCATACTGAAATACAGGGATGGACATGAGACGCTCCCCCTACTGAGATACAGAGATGGACATGAGACGCTCCCCCCACTGAGATACAGGGACGGACATGAGACGTTCCCCCTACTGAGATACAGGGATGGACATGAGACGTTCCCCCTACTGAGATACAGGGGCGGACATGAGACCCCCCCCCCTACTGAAATACAGGGATGGACATGAGACACCCCCCTACTGAGATACAGGGATGGACATGAGAGGCCCCCATACTGAGATACAGGGACGGACATGAGACGCTCTCCCTACTGAGATACAGGGATGGACATGAGACGCTCCCCCTACTGAGATGCAGGGACGCGACTCAGCGCTCCCCCTACTGGGATACAGGGATGGACATGAGACGCTCCCCCTACTGAGATACAGGGATGGACATGAGACGCTCCCCCTACTGAGATACAGGGACGGACATGAGACGCTCCCCCTACTGAGCAAAAGGGATGGACATGAGACGCTCCCCCTACTGAGATACAGGGATGTACATGAGACGCTCCCCCTACTGAGATACAGGGATGGACATGAGACACTCCCCCTACTGAGATACAGGGATGGACATAAGACGCTCCCCCCTACTGAGATACAGGGAAGGACATGAGACGCTCCCCCTACTGAGATGCAGGGATGGACATGAGACACCCCTCCCCCACACCCCCCTACTGAGATACAGGGATGGACATAAGACGCTCCCCCTACTGAGATACAGGGATGGACATGAGACGCTCCCCCCTACTGAGATGCAGGGACGCGACTCAGCGCTCCCCCTACTGGGATACAGGGATGGACATGAGACGCTCCCCCTACTGAGATACAGGGATGGACATGAGACGCTCCCCCTACTGAGATACAGGGACGGACATGAGACGCTCCCCCTACTGAGATGAAGGGATGGACATGAGACACCCCTCCCCCCCTACTGAGATACAGGGATGGACATGAGACGCTCCCCCTACTGAGATACAGGGGCGGACATGAGACGCACCTTTTACTGAGATACAGGAATGGACATGAGACGCGCCTTTTACTGAGATACAGGGATGTACATGAGACGCTCCCCCTACTGAGATACAGGGGCGGACATGAGACGCGCCTTTTACTGAGATACAGGGATGGACATGAGACGCTCCACCTACTGAGATACAGGGGCGGACATGAGACGCTCCCCCTACTGAGATACAGGGGCGGACATGAGACGCGCCTTTTACTGAGATACCGGGATGGACATGAGACGCTCCCCCTACTGAGATACAGGGACGGACATGAGACGCTCCCCCTACTGAGATAAAGGGATGGACATGAGACGCTCCCGCTACTGAGATACAGGGATGGACATGAGACGCTCCCCCTACTGAGATACAGGGAAGGACATGAGACGCTCCTCCTACTGAGATACAGGGACGGACATGAGACGCTCCCCCTACTGAGATACAGGGATTGGCATGAGACACCCCTCCCCCCCCCCCTACTGAGATACAGGGATGGACATGAGACGCTCCTCCCTACTGAGATAAAGGGATGGACATGAGACACCCCTCCCCCCTACTGAGATACAGGGATGGACATGAGACGCTCCTCCCTACTGAGATAAAGGGATGGGCATGAGACACCCCTCCCCCCCCCTACTGAGATACAGGGATGGACATGAGACGCTCCCCCTACTGAGATACAGGGATGGACATGAGACGCTCCTCCCTACTGAGATAAAGGGATGGACATGAGACACCCCTCCCCCCCCTACTGATATACAGGGATGGATATGAGACGCTCCCCCTACTGAGATACAGGGATGGACATGAGATGCTCCCCCTACTGAGATACAGGGATCGACATGAGACGCTCCCCCTACTGAGATACAGGGGAGGACATGAGACGCTCCCCCTACTGAGATACAGGGATGGACATGAGACGCTCCCCCCTACTGAGATACAGGGATGGACATGAGACGCTCACCCTACTGAGATAAAGGGTTGGGCATGAGACGCTCCCCCTACTGAGATACAGGGATGGACATGAGACGCTCCCCCCTACTGAGATACAGGGACGGACATGAGACGCTCCCCCTACTGAGATACAGGGATGGACATGAGACGCTCCCCTACTGAAATACAGGGACGGACATGAGACGCTCCCCCTACTGAGATACAGGGTAGGACATGAGACCCCCCCCCCTACTGAAATACAGGGACGGACATGAGACGCTCCCCCTACTGAGGTACGAGGATGGACATGAGACGCTCCCCCTACTGAGATACAGGGGCGGACATGAGACGCTCCCCCTACTGAGACACGGGGATGGACATGAGACGCTCCCCCTACTGAGATACAGGGGCAGACATGAGACCCCCCCCCTACTGAAATACAGGGATGGACATGTGACGCTCCCCCTACTGAGATACAGGGATAGACATGAGACGCTCCCCCTACTGAGATACAGGGACGGACATGAGACGTTCCACCTACTGAGATATAGGGATGGACATGAGACGTTCCCCCTACTGAGATACAGGGGCGGACATGAGACCCCCCCTACTGAAATACAGGGATGGACATGAGACGCTCCCCCTACTGAGATACAGGGATGGACATGAGACGCTCCCCCTACTGAGATACAGGGACGGACATGAGACGCTCCCCCTACTGAGATACAGGGATGGACATGAGACGTTCCCCCTACTGAGATACAGGGATGGATATGAGACGCTCCCCCTACTGAGATAAAGGGTTGGACATGAGACGCTCCCCCTACTGAGATACAGGGATGGACATGAGACGCTCCCCCTACTGAGATACAGGGATGGACATGAGACGCTCCCCCTACTGAGATACAGGGATGGACATGAGACCCCCCCTACTGAAATACATGGACGGACATGAGACGCTCCCCCTACTGAGATACAGGGATGGACATGAGACCCCCCCCCCTACTGAAATACAGGGACGGACATGAGACGCTCCCCCTACTGAGGTACGAGGATGGACATGAGACGCTCGCCCTACTGAGATACAGGGGCGGACATGAGACGCTCCCCCTACTGAGATACGGGGATGGACATGAGACGCTCCCCCTACTGAGATACAGGGGCGGACATGAGACCCCCCCCATACTGAAATAAAGGGATGGACATGAGACGCTCCCCCTACTGAGATACAGAGATGGACATGAGACGCTCCCCCCACTGAGATACAGGGACGGACATGAGACGTTCCCCCTACTGAGATACAGGGATGGACATGAGACGTTCCCCCTACTGAGATACAGGGGCGGACATGAGACCCCCCCCCCCCCCTACTGAAATACAGGGATGGACATGAGACGCCCCCCCTACTGAGATACAGGGATGGACATGAGAGGCCCCCATACTGAGATACAGGGACGGACATGAGACGCTCTTCCTACTGAGATACAGGGATGGACATGAGACGCTCCCCCTACTGAGATGCAGGGACGCGACTCAGCCTTCCCCCTACTGGGATACAGGGATGGACATGAGACGCTCCCCCTACTGAGATACAGGGATGGACATGAGACGCTCCCCCTACTGAGATACAGGGACGGACATGAGACGCTCCCCCTACTGAGAAAAAGGGATGGACATGAGACGCTCCCCCTACTGAGATACAGGGATGGACATGAGACGCTCCCCCTACTGAGATACAGGGATGGACATGAGACACTCCCCCTACTGAGATACAGGGATGGACATAAGACGCTCCCCCCTACTGAGATACAGGGAAGGACATGAGACGCTCCCCCTACTGAGATGCAGGGATGGACATGAGACACCCCTCCCCCACACCCCCCTACTGAGATACAGGGATGGACATAAGACGCTCCCCCTACTGAGATACAGGGATGGACATGAGACGCTCCCCCCTACTGAGATGCAGGGACGCGACTCAGCGCTCCCCCTACTGGGATACAGGGATGGACATGAGACGCTCCCCCTACTGAGATACAGGGATGGACATGAGACGCTCCCCCTACTGAGATACAGGGACGGACATGAGACGCTCCCCCTACTGAGATGCAGGGATGGACATGAGACACCCCTCCCCCCTTACTGAGATACAGGGATGGACATGAGACGCTCCCCCTACTGAGATACAGGGGCGGACATGAGACGCACCTTTTACTGAGATACAGGAATGGACATGAGACGCGCCTTTTACTGAGATACAGGGATGTAAATGAGACGCTCCCCATACTGAGATACAGGGGCGGACATGAGACGCGCCTTTTACTGAGATACAGGGATGGACATGAGACGCTCCCCCCTACTGAGATGCAGGGACGCGACTCAGCGCTCCCCCTACTGGGATACAGGGATGGACATGAGACGCTCCCCCTACTGAGATACAGGGATGGACATGAGACGCTCCCCCTACTGAGATACAGGGACTGACATGAGACGCTCCCCCTACTGAGATAAAGGGATGGAAATGAGACGCTCCCCCTACTGAGATACAGGGATGGACATGAGACGCTCCCCCTACTGAGATACAGGGACGGACATGAGACGCTCCCCCTACTGAGATAAAGGGGCGGACATGAGACGCGCCTTTTACTGAGATACAGGGATGGACATGAGACGCTCCCCCTACTGAGATACAGGGGCGGACATGAGACGCTCCCCCTACTGAGATACAGGGGCGGACATGAGACGCGCCTTTTACTGAGATACAGGGATGGACATGAGACGCTCCCCCTACTGAGATACAGGAACGGACATGAGACGCTCCCCCTACTGAGATAAAGGGATGGACATGAGACGCTCCCCCTACTAAGATACAGGGATGGACATGAGACGCTCCCCTTACTGAGATACAGGGATGGACATGAGACGCTCCTCCTACTGAGATACAGGGACGGACATGAGACCCCCCCCCCCTACTGAAATACAGGGACGGACATGAGACGCTCCCCCTACTGAGGTACGAGGATGGACATGAGACCCCCCCCCCCTACTGAAATACAGGGATGGACATGAGACGCTCCCCCTACTGAGATACTGGGATGGACATGAGACGCTCCCCCTACTGAGATACAGGGACGGACATGAGACGTTCCCCCTACTGAGATACAGGGATGGACATGAGACGTTCCCCCTACTGAGATACAGGGGCGGACATGAGACCCCCCCCCCCCTACTGAAATACAGGGATGGACATGAGACGCTCCCCCTACTGAGATACAGGGATGGACATGAGACGCTCCCCCCTTCTAAGATACAGGGATGGACATGAGACGCTCCCCCTACTGAGATAAAGGGTTGGACATGAGACGCTCCACCTACTGAGATACAGGGATGGACATGAGACGCTCCCCCCTACTGAGATACAGGGACGGACATGAGACGCTCCCCCTACTGAGATACGGGGATGGACATGAGACGCTCCCCCTACTGAGATACGGGGATGGACATGAGACTCTCCCCCTACTGAGATACAGGGGCGGACATGAGACCCCCCCCCCCCTACTGAAATACAGGGATGGACATGAGACGCTCCCCCTACTGAGATACAGGGATGGACATGAGACGCTCCCCCTACTGAGATACAGGGACGGACATGAGACGTTCCCCCTACTGAGATACAGGGATGGACATGAGACGCTCCCCCTACTGAGATACAGGGATGGACATGAGACCCCCCCCCCTACTGAAATACAGGGACGGACATGAGACGCTCCCCCTACTGAGATACAGGGATGGACATGAGAACCCCCCCCCCCTACTGAAATACAGGGACGGACATGAGACGCTCCCCCTACTGAGGTACGAGGATGGACATGAGACGCTCCCCCTACTGAGATACAGGGGCGGACATGAGACGCTCCCCCTACTGAGATACGGGGATGGACATGAGACGCTCCCCCTACTGAGATACAGGGGCGGACATGAGACCCCCCCCTACTGAAATACAGGGATGGACATGAGACGCTCCCCCTACTGAGATACAGGGATAGACATGAGACGCTCCCCCTACTGAGATACAGGGACGGACATGAGACGTTCCCCCTACTGAGATACAGGGATGGACATGAGACGTTCCCCCTACTGAGATACAGAGGCGGACATGAGACCCCCCCCTACTGAAATACAGGGATGGACATGAGACGCTCCCCTACTGAGATTCAGGGATGGACATGAGACGCTCCCCCTACTGAGATACAGGGACGGACGTGAGACGCTCCCCCTACTGAGATACAGGGACGGACATGAGACGCTCCCCCTACTGAGATACAGGGATGGGCATGAGACGCTCCTCCCTACTGAGATAAAGGGATGGACATGAGACACCCCTCTCCCCTACTGAGATACAGGGATGGACATGAGACGCTCCCCCTACTGAGATACAGGGACGGACATGAGACGCTCCCCCTACTGAGATAAAGGGATGGACATGAGAAGCTCCCCCTACTGAGATACAGGGATGGACATGAGACGCTCCCCTTACTGAGATACAGGGATGGACATGAGACGCTCCCCCTACTGAGATACAGGGATGGACATGAGACGCTCCCCCCTACTGAGATACAGGGACGGACATGAGACGCTCCCCCTACTGAGATGCAGGGATGGACATAAGACACCCCCCCCCCCCTACTGAGATTCAGGGATGGACATGAGACGCTCCCCCTACTGAGATACAGGGATGGACATGAGACGCTCCCCCTATTGAGATGCAGGGACGCGA
This sequence comes from Chirona hameri, assembly GCA_036785665.1. NCBI lineage: Eukaryota > Metazoa > Arthropoda > Thecostraca > Balanomorpha > Balanidae > Chirona > Chirona hameri. Next base: position 147,950 of record JAXIVJ010000295.1, on the reverse strand, counting down.
CTCAGCGCTCCCACTACTGGGATACAGGGATGGACATGAGACGCTCCCCCCTACTGAGATGCAGAGACGCGACTCAGCGCTCCCAATACTGGGATACAGGGATGGACATGAGACGCTCCCCCTACTGAGATACAGGGATGGACATGAGACGCTCCCCCTACTGAGATACAGGGATGGACATGAGGCGCTCCCCCTACTGAGATGCAGGGATGGACATGAGACACCCCTCCCCCCCCCCCCTACTGAGATACAGGGATGGACATGAGACGCTCCCCCTACTGAGATACAGTGGCGGACATGAGACGCGCCTTTTACTGAGATACAGGGATGGACATGAGACGCGCCTTTTACTGAGATACAGGGATGGACATGAGACGCTCCCCCCTACTGGGATGCAGGGACGCGACTCAGCGCTCCCCCTACTGGGATACAGGGATGGACATGAGACGCTCCCCCTACTGAGATACAGGGATGGACATGAGACGCTCCCCCTACTGAGATACAGGGACGGACATGAGACGCTCCCCCTACTGAGATAAAGGGATGGAAATGAGACGCTCCTCCTACTGAGATACAGGGATGGACATGAGACGCTCCCCCTACTGAGATACAGGGACGGACATGAGACGCTCTCCCTACTGAGATAAAGGGGCGGACATGAGACGCGCCTTTTACTGAGATACAGGGATGGACATGAGACGCTCCACCTACTGAGATACAGTGGCGGACATGAGACGCTCCCCCTACTGAGATACAGGGGCGGACATGAGACGCGCCTTTTACTGAGATACCGGGATGGACATGAGACGCTCCCCCTACTGAGATACAGGGACGGACATGAGACGCTCCCCCTACTGAGATAAAGGGATGGACATGAGACGCTCCCGCTACTGAGATACAGGGATGGACATGAGACGCTCCCCCTACTGAGATACAGGGATGGACATGAGACGCTCCTCCTACTGAGATACAGGGACGGACATGAGACGCTCCCCCTACTGAGATACAGGGATGGGCATGAGACACCCCTCCCCCCCCCCCTACTGAGATACAGGGATGGACATGAGACGCTCCTCCCTACTGAGATAAAGGGATGGACATGAGACACCCCTCCCCCCTACTGAGATACAGGGATGGACATGAGACGCTCCCCCTACTGAGATACAGGGATGGACATGAGACGCTCCCCCTATTGAGATGCAGGGACGCGACTCAGCGCTCCCCCTACTGGGATACAGGGATGGACATGAGACGCTCCCCTTACTGATATACAGGGATGGACATGAGACGCTCCTCCTACTGAGATACAGGGACGGACATGAGACCCCCCCCCCCCCTACTGAAATACAGGGACGGACATGAGACGCTCCCCCTACTGAGGTACGAGGATGGACATGAGACGCTCCCCCTACTGAGATACAGGGGCGGACATGAGACGCTCCCCCTACTGAGATACGGGGATGGACATGAGACTCTCCCCCTACTGAGATACAGGGGCGGACATGAGACCCCCCCCCCTACTGAAATACAGGGATGGACATGAGACGCTCCCCCTACTGAGATACAGGGACGGACATGAGACGCTCCCCCTACTGAGATAAAGGGGCGGACATGAGACGCGCCTTTTACTGAGATACAGGGATGGACATGAGACGCTCCCCCTACTGAGATACAGGGGCGGACATGAGACGCTCCCCCTACTGAGATACAGGGGCGGACATGAGACGCGCCTTTTACTGAGATACAGGGATGGACATGAGACGCTCCCCCTACTGAGATACAGGAACGGACATGAGACGCTCCCCCTACTGAGATAAAGGGATGGACATGAGACGCTCCCCCTACTAAGATACAGGGATGGACATGAGACGCTCCCCTTACTGAGATACAGGGATGGATATGAGACGCTCCTCCTACTGAGATACAGGGACGGACATGAGACCCCCCCCCCTACTGAAATACAGGGACGGACATGAGACGCTCCCCCTACTGAGGTACGAGGATGGACATGAGACGCTCCCCCTACTGAGATACAGGGGCGGACATGAGACGCTCCCCCTACTGAGATACGGGGATGGACATGAGACTCTCCCCCTACTGAGATACAGGGGCGGACATGAGACCCCCCCCCCCTACTGAAATACAGGGATGGACATGAGACGCTCCCCCTACTGAGATACTGGGATGGACATGAGACGCTCCCCCTACTGAGATACAGGGACGGACATGAGACGTTCCCCCTACTGAGATACAGGGATGGACATGAGACGTTCCCCCTACTGAGATACAGGGGCGGACATGAGACCCCCCCTACTGAAATACAGGGATGGACATGAGACGCTCCCCCTACTGAGATACAGGGATGGACATGAGACGCTCCCCCCTTCTAAGATACAGGGATGGACATGAGACGCTCCCCCTACTGAGATAAAGGGTTGGACATGAGACGCTCCACCTACTGAGATACAGGGATGGACATGAGACGCTCCCCCCTACTGAGATACAGGGACGGACATGAGACGCTCCCCCTACTGAGATACGGGGATGGACATGAGACGCTCCCCCTACTGAGATACGGGGATGGACATGAGACTCTCCCCCTACTGAGATACAGGGGCGGACATGAGACCCCCCCCCCCCTACTGAAATACAGGGATGGACATGAGACGCTCCCCCTACTGAGATACAGGGATGGACATGAGACGCTCCCCCTACTGAGATACAGGGACGGACATGAGACGTTCCCCCTACTGAGATACAGGGATGGACATGAGACGTTCCCCCTACTGAGATACAGGGGCGGACGTGAGACCCCCCTACTGAAATACAGGGATGGACATGAGACGCTCCCCCTACTGAGATACAGGGATGGACATGAGACGCTCCCCCTTCTAAGATACAGGGATGGACATGAGACGTCCCCCTACTGAGATAAAGGGTTGGACATGAGACGCTCCACCTACTGAGATACAGGGATGGACATGAGACGCTCCCCCCTACTGAGATACAGGGACGGACATGAGACGCTCCCCCTACTGAGATACAGGGATGGACATGAGACGCTCCCCCTACTGAGATACAGGGATGGACATGAGACCCCCCCCCCCCTACTGAAATACAGGGACGGACATGAGACGCTCCCCCTACTGAGATACAGGGATGGACATGAGACGCTCCTCCCTACTGAGATAAAGGGATGGACATGAGACACCCCTCTCCCCTACTGAGATACAGGGATGGACATGAGACGCTCCCCCTACTGAGATACAGGGACGGACATGAGACGCTCCCCCTACTGAGATAAAGGGATGGACATGAGAAGCTCCCCCTACTGAGATACAGGGATGGACATGAGACGCTCCCCTTACTGAGATACAGGGATGGACATGAGACGCTCCCCCTACTGAGATACAGGGATGGACATGAGACGCTCCCCCCTACTGAGATACAGGGACGGACATGAGACGCTCCCCCTACTGAGATGCAGGGATGGACATAAGACACCCCCCCCCCCCTACTGAGATTCAGGGATGGACATGAGACGCTCCCCCTACTGAGATACAGGGATGGACATGAGACGCTCCCCCTATTGAGATGCAGGGACGCGACTCAGCGCTCCCACTACTGGGATACAGGGATGGACATGAGACGCTCCCCCCTACTGAGATGCAGAGACGCGACTCAGCGCTCCCAATACTGGGATACAGGGATGGACATGAGACGCTCCCCCTACTGAGATACAGGGATGGACATGAGACGCTCCCCCTACTGAGATACAGGGATGGACATGAGGCGCTCCCCCTACTGAGATGCAGGGATGGACATGAGACACCCCTCCCCCCCCCCCTACTGAGATACAGGGATGGACATGAGACGCTCCCCCTACTGAGATACAGTGGCGGACATGAGACGCGCCTTTTACTGAGATACAGGGATGGACATGAGACGCGCCTTTTACTGAGATACAGGGATGGACATGAGACGCTCCCCCCTACTGGGATGCAGGGACGCGACTCAGCGCTCCCCCTACTGGGATACAGGGATGGACATGAGACGCTCCCCCTACTGAGATACAGGGATGGACATGAGACGCTCCCCCTACTGAGATACAGGGACGGACATGAGACGCTCCCCCTACTGAGATAAAGGGATGGAAATGAGACGCTCCTCCTACTGAGATACAGGGATGGACATGAGACGCTCCCCCTACTGAGATACAGGGACGGACATGAGACGCTCTCCCTACTGAGATAAAGGGGCGGACATGAGACGCGCCTTTTACTGAGATACAGGGATGGACATGAGACGCTCCACCTACTGAGATACAGTGGCGGACATGAGACGCTCCCCCTACTGAGATACAGGGGCGGACATGAGACGCGCCTTTTACTGAGATACCGGGATGGACATGAGACGCTCCCCCTACTGAGATACAGGGACGGACATGAGACGCTCCCCCTACTGAGATAAAGGGATGGACATGAGACGCTCCCGCTACTGAGATACAGGGATGGACATGAGACGCTCCCCCTACTGAGATACAGGGATGGACATGAGACGCTCCTCCTACTGAGATACAGGGACGGACATGAGACGCTCCCCCTACTGAGATACAGGGATGGGCATGAGACACCCCTCCCCCCCCCCCTACTGAGATACAGGGATGGACATGAGACGCTCCTCCCTACTGAGATAAAGGGATGGACATGAGACACCCCTCCCCCCTACTGAGATACAGGGATGGACATGAGACGCTCCCCCTACTGAGATACAGGGATGGACATGAGACGCTCCCCCTATTGAGATGCAGGGACGCGACTCAGCGCTCCCCCTACTGGGATACAGGGATGGACATGAGACGCTCCCCTTACTGATATACAGGGATGGACATGAGACGCTCCTCCTACTGAGATACAGGGACGGACATGAGACCCCCCCCCCCCTACTGAAATACAGGGACGGACATGAGACGCTCCCCCTACTGAGGTACGAGGATGGACATGAGACGCTCCCCCTACTGAGATACAGGGGCGGACATGAGACGCTCCCCCTACTGAGATACGGGGATGGACATGAGACTCTCCCCCTACTGAGATACAGGGGCGGACATGAGACCCCCCCCCTACTGAAATACAGGGATGGACATGAGACGCTCCCCCTACTGAGATACAGGGACGGACATGAGACGCTCCCCCTACTGAGATAAAGGGGCGGACATGAGACGCGCCTTTTACTGAGATACAGGGATGGACATGAGACGCTCCCCCTACTGAGATACAGGGGCGGACATGAGACGCTCCCCCTACTGAGATACAGGGGCGGACATGAGACGCGCCTTTTACTGAGATACAGGGATGGACATGAGACGCTCCCCCTACTGAGATACAGGAACGGACATGAGACGCTCCCCCTACTGAGATAAAGGGATGGACATGAGACGCTCCCCCTACTAAGATACAGGGATGGACATGAGACGCTCCCCTTACTGAGATACAGGGATGGATATGAGACGCTCCTCCTACTGAGATACAGGGACGGACATGAGACCCCCCCCCCCCCTACTGAAATACAGGGACGGACATGAGACGCTCCCCCTACTGAGGTACGAGGATGGACATGAGACGCTCCCCCTACTGAGATACAGGGGCGGACATGAGACGCTCCCCCTACTGAGATACGGGGATGGACATGAGACTCTCCCCCTACTGAGATACAGGGGCGGACATGAGACCCCCCCCCCTACTGAAATACAGGGATGGACATGAGACGCTCCCCCTACTGAGATACTGGGATGGACATGAGACGCTCCCCCTACTGAGATACAGGGACGGACATGAGACGTTCCCCCTACTGAGATACAGGGATGGACATGAGACGTTCCCCCTACTGAGATACAGGGGCGGACATGAGACCCCCCCTACTGAAATACAGGGATGGACATGAGACGCTCCCCCTACTGAGATACAGGGATGGACATGAGACGCTCCCCCCTTCTAAGATACAGGGATGGACATGAGACGCTCCCCCTACTGAGATAAAGGGTTGGACATGAGACGCTCCACCTACTGAGATACAGGGATGGACATGAGACGCTCCCCCCTACTGAGATACAGGGACGGACATGAGACGCTCCCCCTACTGAGATACGGGGATGGACATGAGACGCTCCCCCTACTGAGATACGGGGATGGACATGAGACTCTCCCCCTACTGAGATACAGGGGCGGACATGAGACCCCCCCCCCTACTGAAATACAGGGATGGACATGAGACGCTCCCCCTACTGAGATACAGGGATGGACATGAGACGCTCCCCCTACTGAGATACAGGGACGGACATGAGACGTTCCCCCTACTGAGATACAGGGATGGACATGAGACGTTCCCCCTACTGAGATACAGGGGCGGACGTGAGACCCCCCTACTGAAATACAGGGATGGACATGAGACGCTCCCCCTACTGAGATACAGGGATGGACATGAGACGCTCCCCCTTCTAAGATACAGGGATGGACATGAGACGTCCCCCTACTGAGATAAAGGGTTGGACATGAGACGCTCCACCTACTGAGATACAGGGATGGACATGAGACGCTCCCCCCTACTGAGATACAGGGACGGACATGAGACGCTCCCCCTACTGAGATACAGGGATGGACATGAGACGCTCCCCCTACTGAGATACAGGGATGGACATGAGACCCCCCCCCCCCTACTGAAATACAGGGACGGACATGAGACGCTCCCCCTACTGAGATACAGGGATGGACATGAGAACCCCCCCCTACTGAAATACAGGGATGGACATGAGACGCTCCCCCTACTGAGGTACGAGGATGGACATGAGACGCTCCCCCTACTGAGATACAGGGGCGGACATGAGACGCTCCCCCTACTGAGATACGGGGATGGACATGAGACGCTCCCCCTACTGAGATACAGGGGCGGACATGAGACCCCCCCCCCTACTGAAATACAGGGATGGACATGAGACGCTCCCCCTACTGAGATACAGGGATAGACATGAGACGCTCCCCCTACTGAGATACAGGGATGGACATGAGACGTTCCCCCTACTGAGATACAGGGATGGATATGAGACGCTCCCCCTACTGAGATAAAGGGTTGGACATGAGACGCTCCCCCTACTGAGATACAGGGATGGACATGAGACGCTCCCCCTACTGAGATACAGGGACGGACATGAGACGCTCCCCCTACTGAGATACAGGGATGGACATGAGACGCTCCCCCTACTGAGATACAGGGATGGACATGAGACCCCCCCCTACTGAAATACATGGACGGACATGAGACGCTCCCCCTACTGAGATACAGGGATGGACATGAGACCCCCCCTACTGAAATACAGGGACGGACATGAGACGCTCCCCCTACTGAGGTACGAGGATGGACATGAGACGCTCGCCCTACTGAGATACAGGGGCGGACATGAGACGCTCCCCCTACTGAGATACGGGGATGGACATGAGACGCTCCCCCTACTGAGATACAGGGGCGGACATGAGACCCCCCCCCCATACTGAAATACAGGGATGGACATGAGACGCTCCCCCTACTGAGATACAGAGATGGACATGAGACGCTCCCCCCACTGAGATACAGGGACGGACATGAGACGTTCCCCCTACTGAGATACAGGGATGGACATGAGACGTTCCCCCTACTGAGATACAGGGGCGGACATGAGACCCCCCCCCCCTACTGAAATACAGGGATGGACATGAAACGCCCCCCCTACTGAGATACAGGGATGGACATGAGAGGCCCCCATACTGAGATACAGGGACGGACATGAGACGCTCTTCCTACTGAGATACAGGGATGGACATGAGACGCTCCCCCTACTGAGATGCAGGGACGCGACTCAGCCTTCCCCCTACTGGGATACAGGGATGGACATGAGACGCTCCCCCTACTGAGATACAGGGATGGACATGAGACGCTCCCCCTACTGAGATACAGGGACGGACATGAGACGCTCCCCCTACTGAGAAAAAGGGATGGACATGAGACGCTCCCCCTACTGAGATACAGGGATGGACATGAGACGCTCCCCCTACTGAGATACAGGGATGGACATGAGACACTCCCCCTACTGAGATACAGGGATGGACATAAGACGCTCCCCCCTACTGAGATACAGGGAAGGACATGAGACGCTCCCCCTACTGAGATGCAGGGATGGACATGAGACACCCCTCCCCCACACCCCCCTACTGAGATACAGGGATGGACATAAGACGCTCCCCCTACTGAGATACAGGGATGGACATGAGACGCTCCCCCCTACTGAGATGCAGGGACGCGACTCAGCGCTCCCCCTACTGGGATACAGGGATGGACATGAGACGCTCCCCCTACTGAGATACAGGGATGGACATGAGACGCTCCCCCTACTGAGATACAGGGACGGACATGAGACGCTCCCCCTACTGAGATGCAGGGATGGACATGAGACACCCCTCCCCCCTTACTGAGATACAGGGATGGACATGAGACGCTCCCCCTACTGAGATACAGGGGCGGACATGAGACGCACCTTTTACTGAGATACAGGAATGGACATGAGACGCGCCTTTTACTGAGATACAGGGATGTACATGAGACGCTCCCCCTACTGAGATACAGGGGCGGACATGAGACGCGCCTTTTACTGAGATACAGGGATGGACATGAGACGCTCCCCCCTACTGAGATGCAGGGACGCGACTCAGCGCTCCCCCTACTGGGATACAGGGATGGACATGAGACGCTCCCCCTACTGAGATACAGGGATGGACATGAGACGCTCCCCCTACTGAGATACAGGGACTGACATGAGACGCTCCCCCTACTGAGATAAAGGGATGGCAATGAGACGCTCCCCCTACTGAGATACAGGGATGGACATGAGACGCTCCCCCTACTGAGATACAGGGACGGACATGAGACGCTCCCCCTACTGAGATAAAGGGGCGGACATGAGACGCGCCTTTTACTGAGATACAGGGATGGACATGAGACGCTCCCCCTACTGAGATACAGGGGCGGACATGAGACGCTCCCCCTACTGAGATACAGGGGCGGACATGAGACGCGCCTTTTACTGAGATACAGGGATGGACATGAGACGCTCCCCCTACTGAGATACAGGAACGGACATGAGACGCTCCCCCTACTGAGATAAAGGGATGGACATGAGACGCTCCCCCTACTAAGATACAGGGATGGACATGAGACGCTCCCCTTACTGAGATACAGGGATGGACATGAGACGCTCCTCCTACTGAGATACAGGGACGGACATGAGACCCCCCCCCCCTACTGAAATACAGGGACGGACATGAGACGCTCCCCCTACTGAGGTACGAGGATGGACATGAGACGCTCCCCCTACTGAGATACAGGGGCGGACATGAGACGCTCCCCCTACTGAGATACGGGGATGGACATGAGACTCTCCCCCTACTGAGATACAGGGGCGGACATGAGACCCCCCCCCCCTACTGAAATACAGGGATGGACATGAGACGCTCCCCCTACTGAGATACTGGGATGGACATGAGACGCTCCCCCTACTGAGATACAGGGACGGACATGAGACGTTCCCCCTACTGAGATACAGGGATGGACATGAGACGTTCCCCCTACTGAGATACAGGGGCGGACATTAGACCCCCCCCCCCTACTGAAATACAGGGATGGACATGAGACGCTCCCCCTACTGAGATACAGGGATGGACATGAGACGCTCCCCCTACTGAGATACAGGGATGGACATGAGACGCTCCCCCTACTGAGATACAGGGACGGACATGAGACGCTCCCCCTACTGAGATAAAGGGATGGAAATGAGACGCTCCTCCTACTGAGATACAGGGATGGACATGAGACGCTCCCCCTACTGAGATACAGGGACGGACATGAGACGCTCTCCCTACTGAGATAAAGGGGCGGACATGAGACGCGCCTTTTACTGAGATACAGGGATGGACATGAGACGCTCCACCTACTGAGATACAGTGGCGGACATGAGACGCTCCCCCTACTGAGATACAGGGGCGGACATGAGACGCGCCTTTTACTGAGATACCGGGATGGACATGAGACGCTCCCCCTACTGAGATACAGGGACGGACATGAGACGCTCCCCCTACTGAGATAAAGGGATGGACATGAGACGCTCCCGCTACTGAGATACAGGGATGGACATGAGACGCTCCCCCTACTGAGATACAGGGATGGACATGAGACGCTCCTCCTACTGAGATACAGGGACGGACATGAGACGCTCCCCCTACTGAGATACAGGGATGGGCATGAGACACCCCTCCCCCCCCCCCCTACTGAGATACAGGGATGGACATGAGACGCTCCTCCCTACTGAGATAAAGGGATGGACATGAGACACCCCTCCCCCCTACTGAGATACAGGGATGGACATGAGACGCTCCCCCTACTGAGATACAGGGATGGACATGAGACGCTCCCCCTATTGAGATGCAGGGACGCGACTCAGCGCTCCCCCTACTGGGATACAGGGATGGACATGAGACGCTCCCCTTACTGATATACAGGGATGGACATGAGACGCTCCTCCTACTGAGATACAGGGACGGACATGAGACCCCCCCCCCCCCTACTGAAATACAGGGACGGACATGAGACGCTCCCCCTACTGAGGTACGAGGATGGACATGAGACGCTCCCCCTACTGAGATACAGGGGCGGACATGAGACGCTCCCCCTACTGAGATACGGGGATGGACATGAGACTCTCCCCCTACTGAGATACAGGGGCGGACATGAGACCCCCCCCCCCTACTGAAATACAGGGATGGACATGAGACGCTCCCCCTACTGAGATACAGGGACGGACATGAGACGCTCCCCCTACTGAGATAAAGGGGCGGACATGAGACGCGCCTTTTACTGAGATACAGGGATGGACATGAGACGCTCCCCCTACTGAGATACAGGGGCGGACATGAGACGCTCCCCCTACTGAGATACAGGGGCGGACATGAGACGCGCCTTTTACTGAGATACAGGGATGGACATGAGACGCTCCCCCTACTGAGATACAGGAACGGACATGAGACGCTCCCCCTACTGAGATAAAGGGATGGACATGAGACGCTCCCCCTACTAAGATACAGGGATGGACATGAGACGCTCCCCTTACTGAGATACAGGGATGGATATGAGACGCTCCTCCTACTGAGATACAGGGACGGACATGAGACCCCCCCCCCCTACTGAAATACAGGGACGGACATGAGACGCTCCCCCTACTGAGGTACGAGGATGGACATGAGACGCTCCCCCTACTGAGATACAGGGGCGGACATGAGACGCTCCCCCTACTGAGATACGGGGATGGACATGAGACTCTCCCCCTACTGAGATACAGGGGCGGACATGAGACCCCCCCCCCTACTGAAATACAGGGATGGACATGAGACGCTCCCCCTACTGAGATACTGGGATGGACATGAGACGCTCCCCCTACTGAGATACAGGGACGGACATGAGACGTTCCCCCTACTGAGATACAGGGATGGACATGAGACGTTCCCCCTACTGAGATACAGGGGCGGACATGAGACCCCCCCTACTGAAATACAGGGATGGACATGAGACGCTCCCCCTACTGAGATACAGGGATGGACATGAGACGCTCCCCCCTTCTAAGATACAGGGATGGACATGAGACGCTCCCCCTACTGAGATAAAGGGTTGGACATGAGACGCTCCACCTACTGAGATACAGGGATGGACATGAGACGCTCCCCCCTACTGAGATACAGGGACGGACATGAGACGCTCCCCCTACTGAGATACGGGGATGGACATGAGACGCTCCCCCTACTGAGATACGGGGATGGACATGAGACTCTCCCCCTACTGAGATACAGGGGCGGACATGAGACCCCCCCCCCCCCTACTGAAATACAGGGATGGACATGAGACGCTCCCCCTACTGAGATACAGGGATGGACATGAGACGCTCCCCCTACTGAGATACAGGGACGGACATGAGACGTTCCCCCTACTGAGATACAGGGATGGACATGAGACGTTCCCCCTACTGAGATACAGGGGCGGACGTGAGACCCCCCTACTGAAATACAGGGATGGACATGAGACGCTCCCCCTACTGAGATACAGGGATGGACATGAGACGCTCCCCCTTCTAAGATACAGGGATGGACATGAGACGTCCCCCTACTGAGATAAAGGGTTGGACATGAGACGCTCCACCTACTGAGATACAGGGATGGACATGAGACGCTCCCCCCTACTGAGATACAGGGACGGACATGAGACGCTCCCCCTACTGAGATACAGGGATGGACATGAGACGCTCCCCCTACTGAGATACAGGGATGGACATGAGACCCCCCCCCCTACTGAAATACAGGGACGGACATGAGACGCTCCCCCTACTGAGATACAGGGATGGACATGAGAACCCCCCCCTACTGAAATACAGGGATGGACATGAGACGCTCCCCCTACTGAGGTACGAGGATGGACATGAGACGCTCCCCCTACTGAGATACAGGGGCGGACATGAGACGCTCCCCCTACTGAGATACGGGGATGGACATGAGACGCTCCCCCTACTGAGATACAGGGGCGGACATGAGACCCCCCCCCTACTGAAATACAGGGATGGACATGAGACGCTCCCCCTACTGAGATACAGGGATAGACATGAGACGCTCCCCCTACTGAGATACAGGGATGGACATGAGACGTTCCCCCTACTGAGATACAGGGATGGATATGAGACGCTCCCCCTACTGAGATAAAGGGTTGGACATGAGACGCTCCCCCTACTGAGATACAGGGATGGACATGAGACGCTCCCCCTACTGAGATACAGGGACGGACATGAGACGCTCCCCCTACTGAGATACAGGGATGGACATGAGACGCTCCCCCTACTGAGATACAGGGATGGACATGAGACCCCCCCCTACTGAAATACATGGACGGACATGAGACGCTCCCCCTACTGAGATACAGGGATGGACATGAGACCCCCCCTACTGAAATACAGGGACGGACATGAGACGCTCCCCCTACTGAGGTACGAGGATGGACATGAGACGCTCGCCCTACTGAGATACAGGGGCGGACATGAGACGCTCCCCCTACTGAGATACGGGGATGGACATGAGACGCTCCCCCTACTGAGATACAGGGGCGGACATGAGACCCCCCCCCCATACTGAAATACAGGGATGGACATGAGACGCTCCCCCTACTGAGATACAGAGATGGACATGAGACGCTCCCCCCACTGAGATACAGGGACGGACATGAGACGTTCCCCCTACTGAGATACAGGGATGGACATGAGACGTTCCCCCTACTGAGATACAGGGGCGGACATGAGACCCCCCCCCCCTACTGAAATACAGGGATGGACATGAAACGCCCCCCCTACTGAGATACAGGGATGGACATGAGAGGCCCCCATACTGAGATACAGGGACGGACATGAGACGCTCTTCCTACTGAGATACAGGGATGGACATGAGACGCTCCCCCTACTGAGATGCAGGGACGCGACTCAGCCTTCCCCCTACTGGGATACAGGGATGGACATGAGACGCTCCCCCTACTGAGATACAGGGATGGACATGAGACGCTCCCCCTACTGAGATACAGGGACGGACATGAGACGCTCCCCCTACTGAGAAAAAGGGATGGACATGAGACGCTCCCCCTACTGAGATACAGGGATGGACATGAGACGCTCCCCCTACTGAGATACAGGGATGGACATGAGACACTCCCCCTACTGAGATACAGGGATGGACATAAGACGCTCCCCCCTACTGAGATACAGGGAAGGACATGAGACGCTCCCCCTACTGAGATGCAGGGATGGACATGAGACACCCCTCCCCCACACCCCCCTACTGAGATACAGGGATGGACATAAGACGCTCCCCCTACTGAGATACAGGGATGGACATGAGACGCTCCCCCCTACTGAGATGCAGGGACGCGACTCAGCGCTCCCCCTACTGGGATACAGGGATGGACATGAGACGCTCCCCCTACTGAGATACAGGGATGGACATGAGACGCTCCCCCTACTGAGATACAGGGACGGACATGAGACGCTCCCCCTACTGAGATGCAGGGATGGACATGAGACACCCCTCCCCCCTTACTGAGATACAGGGATGGACATGAGACGCTCCCCCTACTGAGATACAGGGGCGGACATGAGACGCACCTTTTACTGAGATACAGGAATGGACATGAGACGCGCCTTTTACTGAGATACAGGGATGTACATGAGACGCTCCCCCTACTGAGATACAGGGGCGGACATGAGACGCGCCTTTTACTGAGATACAGGGATGGACATGAGACGCTCCCCCCTACTGAGATGCAGGGACGCGACTCAGCGCTCCCCCTACTGGGATACAGGGATGGACATGAGACGCTCCCCCTACTGAGATACAGGGATGGACATGAGACGCTCCCCCTACTGAGATACAGGGACTGACATGAGACGCTCCCCCTACTGAGATAAAGGGATGGCAATGAGACGCTCCCCCTACTGAGATACAGGGATGGACATGAGACGCTCCCCCTACTGAGATACAGGGACGGACATGAGACGCTCCCCCTACTGAGATAAAGGGGCGGACATGAGACGCGCCTTTTACTGAGATACAGGGATGGACATGAGACGCTCCCCCTACTGAGATACAGGGGCGGACATGAGACGCTCCCCCTACTGAGATACAGGGGCGGACATGAGACGCGCCTTTTACTGAGATACAGGGATGGACATGAGACGCTCCCCCTACTGAGATACAGGAACGGACATGAGACGCTCCCCCTACTGAGATAAAGGGATGGACATGAGACGCTCCCCCTACTAAGATACAGGGATGGACATGAGACGCTCCCCTTACTGAGATACAGGGATGGACATGAGACGCTCCTCCTACTGAGATACAGGGACGGACATGAGACCCCCCCCCCCCCTACTGAAATACAGGGACGGACATGAGACGCTCCCCCTACTGAGGTACGAGGATGGACATGAGACGCTCCCCCTACTGAGATACAGGGGCGGACATGAGACGCTCCCCCTACTGAGATACGGGGATGGACATGAGACTCTCCCCCTACTGAGATACAGGGGCGGACATGAGACCCCCCCCCCCTACTGAAATACAGGGATGGACATGAGACGCTCCCCCTACTGAGATACTGGGATGGACATGAGACGCTCCCCCTACTGAGATACAGGGACGGACATGAGACGTTCCCCCTACTGAGATACAGGGATGGACATGAGACGTTCCCCCTACTGAGATACAGGGGCGGACATTAGACCCCCCCCCCCCTACTGAAATACAGGGATGGACATGAGACGCTCCCCCTACTGAGATACAGGGATGGACATGAGACGCTCCCCCCTTCTAAGATACAGGGATGGACATGAGACGCTCCCCCTACTGAGATAAAGGGTTGGACATGAGACGCTCCACCTACTGAGATACAGGGATGGACATGAGACGCTCCCCCCTACTGAGATACAGGGACGGACATGAGACGCTCCCCCTACTGAGATACGGGGATGGACATGAGACGCTCCCCCTACTGAGATACGGGGATGGACATGAGACTCTCCCCCTACTGAGATACAGGGGCGGACATGAGACCCCCCCCCCTACTGAAATACAGGGATGGACATGAGACGCTCCCCCTACTGAGATACAGGGATGTACATGAGACGCTCCCCCTACTGAGATACAGGGACGGACATGAGACGTTCCCCCTACTGAGATACAGGGATGGACATGAGACGTTCCCCCTGTAACGGCCCGATCTGTAGTGACGTGATGATGTGTGTGACGTCTGCTCTTCCCTCCGGTCTGGTTGTAAAGACAGAGTGCTTCGGTGGCAGAGATGATATTTGCAGTCAGTCACCAAACACAACACACAGACGGCGTTACTTTACCCGGTTACTGAGTGCCAACAGAGAGTAGAGCAAGAGTCAACAGAGCAGCAAGATGTTATCGGCTCGAGGGTCGCTTCCCGACTCCCCGCACCTCCCGATTGACCCCGAGGCAGCCGCTTTTATACACGGTCCAAAGGGCAACGCATAACCAGTATACACTGGTATGAGCCGACCTCTGGCACGTGATACGCGCTCTGCCTCGCCTGGTCACGCGCTGGTCACGTGTTCACCGTGTGGGATACGCCCAACCGGGTACGCTCACCCGGAACCGTTGCGCGGCACTGCAACACTCCCTGGCTTATATCGCATCCCTACCCCAGACAGACACTTGACATTTGGTCACCCTGTCCCAACACCAAAAGCGAGGGCTCGATGACAGGCCATGCGTCACTAGCCGGGCCGGCGCGCGGCCACTTGTTGAAATAACACATCTGCGTGGCGGCAGAGTGCAGCGACAAAATCATTAAAGTGATATCTGGTCTGTGAATTAGAATGATACTATAGGCGCACGAGTAGGGTGGTTTCTAAAGCGGTTGGAATCAGAGCCAGTGAATTAGATGTTTTCAAAAAGATGCTATAAGTCGGAGCTAGAACAATGAACATATATGAGACTGTACCGGGTGCTAACAATACCGGCTGCTACAATACCTCCCCTCCTAATAACGCAGCATTTTTGGTTGGGAAAAAAAAATGCTCGCTTCCGTCGCCTGAAGGGCAAAGGAAGACCATAAACAGGACCGCGCGGGCGCAGCGCGGACCGATGATACCAATTAATGCTACAACCTCCCGCCATGCTACATAAACGGTGAAGCCGTACGCGAGCACTACCCCGCTACCCAGCACATATACACAAACCCAAAGCCCACCGTAAACATAACAATCCTTGACCCGGCAAGGATAACACACAGTCAGCACTGGGCGCGCGCTCGGCAGCGCGTCCACAGCAGGGCGACACGGCGCTGGGCGTCTCATGACTGACGACGCAGGCCGGTCCGAACGTCTCACACAGCACTGGGCGCGCGCTCGGCAGCGCGGCCACAGCAGGGCGACACGGCGCTGGGCGTCTCGTGACGACGCAGGCCGGTCCGAAGGGGTGTGCCTCACACCGGGGAGAAAGCAAGAGATGTCGGTCTGGTACCCGTTAGTACTGACGCGACGGATGTCGGAGTAGCGAGTGGAGCACCACCTCGTGGCGGTGATGCGTCCCCTCCGACAGGTTGCTGCCGCATGGCAGACGGCTGCACAGGGCTGGCTGTGCACTGCGAAACTTGGCCAACGTCATGATCGACAGGGCGGTACTGCGGCGGCGATGCCATGGGCGACAATTCCTGCATTTCCATGGCTGGCTCCTCTGGGCTTTCGTCGGGCGGTAACTGAGGATGGACTGGGCGGAATCGTGCTAGGGAATAATTACGGGGGTTGGGGCAGCAACAATGCTTCAGAATGAAGTACAGGCAGAACAGGGTCATCACACCAATGACGATCATGAGCAGCATGGTTTTGGAGAAACCAGATGGGCTGTCAATTGTCACTTGTTCAAGGGGTTGGGCTTCCAAATGATTGAAATAAGCGTCAGCATGCATACCATTGATGTGTAATTCAGGCAAAAGGGAAACGTTATGCGTTGTTAGGTTGTTGAGCCTTTCGGACCATTCCTTGCGCCAGATGGGTAAGGACATATTGTTGTACAGGGCATTGGACGTAAATGTAGGAAGTTCCAGGTGTGTCTCACTGGCGTAGTATGGGGGCAGGTAGAATGAGTCGCCTGACGCCGAGCATTCTGCTTCTAACGTTATAGTATCAACGGATCGAATGATGTAGACCGGATGACTCGTTTGAGTAGAGGCACAAAAGATCGTGAGCGAAAACGGGGGGCGTGAGACCAATAACCATTGACCTTTGGTCAGATAATAAGCTTTGGGGGCATTGTCGGCGGGAGTGATTTGTGGTGAACAATACTTGAGTGTTGATACAGCATCCTGACGGAAAAGTGCTGTTACACATGAAGTTGAGCCAGCTGTGGAATATGCCGGTTCATGGAGTGGGCAGAATGGTTGTCGGGCCAAGATACATGTTTCGATTTCGGATTGCTCAGGTTGTATGTAATGCCTCCGGTTCTCAGACATTAGGAGATAACGAGGTTCGTTTGGATAATAGCTGAGGGAAACATTGTGGTCATGAAGAGGTACCTGATACGGGAAGAATCGATACACCTCAAAGGCGTGTATGGTATGGAGTAGAGGGATGTAGAAGAGGACGTGATAAGTGTCTATTCCTGCAATTAGTTTAGTTTTGACAACTCTGACGTATTCATTGACCTGATCAGAAGAGAATGGCAGTGCAAAGTTGGGAGGTAGGTTCTTATTGATCTTTCTGAGGAGACGGCCAAACTCGCGACGGGGAATAAGTCCCTTGTGCAAAATACCAGCTTGTGCCAGTGCGAATTTGTGCGAGATAGAGCTAAGTTCAGAATACAAATACTGGACGGCTTGTGTCAGCCTGATGATGCTGTCGGTCAGTTCGGTCACGTGAGAGAAAAGTTCGATGTTATTGCTGTTGCGACGGACCGATAAAAAGAGTTTACTGTAGGCCGTATTTAGTGAGTTCACAGCCGTAGACAAGGAGCGTAAGGCGCGGCGGTTCTGAGAAGTGGCTACTCGAGTTGAATTGAGAACTTTAAGAGTACCGTTGAATTTATGTGCCATGGCAACATCTTTATCGTTGATGAGTTTTACGTTGCGCGTTAGATGTTTGATCTCGCTTTCTGTAGCCGTTCCAAACAAATATGATAGAGCGTTTCCAATGCCATTTATCAATCCTCGTTTGGCCCGGGATGGTACCGCTGGTGCATCAGGATTGGGTAATACGCGTTTGCTGCGTCGAGCAATGGAGCGCCGATTTGGATCTGGGATCTCTGGATCCTGAGCCGTGGGAGGATACAGCAAGTCTCGGAATGTCCGCAATAAACCTTCAGTTTCACTGTTAAGGGCGGTGAGGGACGCGTCTAGTTGGTTAATGTATAGTTTCATCAATGGGGCTGCCGGGGCCGTTTGAGCGGTTACGTTAATAAACTTGCGTGATCGTAATTCTGCTACTAGGGATATGAGATCCTTACGGGACTGGGACAATAGTTGGGTCTCCGTGCGATAGGGGGCGATGTTAGTAGATATGGTGATAGCCCAGGAGCTGTAGCTAGGATAGATTTTACCGACAGGGATGAAGAGATGCCCTGGATCAGTCGGGGTTTGTTCTGCGTGGAGCACCATGGCCACCACGGCGAGCCAGCCAAGGAGTGCAATCATCGCAGCCATGTTTCGTCGCCTGCAACGTAGAAATCGCACGTTAGCCGAGGCTTGGAAACAGAAGCTCTGCACAAAACAACAAAACACTCAAGACCTTTGGGTGCCAATCGGGCGAAACGTCTAGATCAGCCGAATCTGCCTTTGCAAATGATTGCCGAGTTGGAGCAATATTTGGGTCTGTTGTCCCTGTAGACAAACAGTCCATGTCATACTGGACCCTTGGTCTTTTGTCATCGTCGTTCGTCCGCTCTTGTGATATGTCACGTTGTCGTTTTGGTACGTACCTTGGTCTGTTGGGGTTGTACCTGTGACATCCAAAGGGAGCATTTGCGTCAACAAGTCCAGCGACTGGACCTTGCGACCTGAGCGAATACCGTGTATTCCTACCTTCTAAAGGAGCTGTGTCAACAGGGTCAATGACTGGACCCTGCGACCTGAGCGAATACCTCGTATTCCTCGGCTGCCTCTGTGTCAGCGGTGTCAGTTGGCCGAGCTCATCATACTCCGGTGAATATGGCGAGAAGACTGCGGGACTGGCGGTTGCTGCTGAAGGTCGTAGCGGACGGGCTTCTATTTCCTCTTCTTTCTGCTCTACACAAGCGTCTGGCTGCTCCTCAGGACAGTAGACGGGTGGTGAGTTGTTCGTCAGCTGCGTCGCGGGAACCGGCTGCGTGAATCCCTGGTACCAATCTTGGTCACTGAAGGGCAGACGGGCAGCGCGAAGCGGCTGTTGACGGACGGGCTGTTCTTCCGGCATTTTACTCACCTGGACAGGCTGGCGGATCGAATTGTAGGACCTGTCCCACACGTCATTTGCGTCCCGATGGCGAAGATTTTCTGAATGAACTATTTTCGTTTTGCCCGTGTGCATGTTTTTGATGCAGTAGTTTTCCTTTCCCAATTTAGATACGACACGGAAGTAGTTCTTCCAGTAAAGTGTCAGTTTTGTGGAGTTTCCTGGTTGTACAGAAGGATCGAAATAGAATACCAGGTCTCCCGGTTTGAAATTGGATGGAATAGCGGTGTTCGAAATGAGCGACTTGTTGTGTTCCCTTGCTTGTTGCATGTTGTTTGCTACCTGTGTGTAAGCGTTGTGTAGGTGTTCGAACATCGCGGGCACATACTCCTCTCCAGTGTAGCGGTGACGGGGCTGGAGTAGGGTATCAACTGGCAACACGGGATCTCGGCCATACATCACAAAGTATGGAGAATACTTTGTCGACTCATTCTTACTCATCCGATATGCTCCTAAACAAGGCTGTAGGATTTCCTCCCATTTTGTTTGATCTTCACTAATTTGTTTTTGAATCATCTCATTCATGCAACGGTGGAAGCGTTCAGTTTTCCCGTTTGACTGAGGGTGATAACTTGAAGTGCGGATACGTGAAATTCCCAATTCCTTGTGAACAACGTTCAATAATGCATTGCAATATTCGGTACCTTGATCACTAATAACTAGTCTTGGGCAGCCATGACGGGGAATGAATTCATTCAGAAGAAGCTGAGCGATCGTGTTAGCAGATTTGTCTGGAATGGCATATGCTTCTGGCCATCCACTAAAATGATCAACAATAGTACACACATACTTGTTTCCTGCATCGGAAACGGGGAATGGACCACATGTATCAATGCCAACAATTTCCATTGGTGCTGAAGGCATTGGCATATCTTGCATTGGTCTTCTCTCTTTGGCTAACTTTTTGCGCTGACATGTCTCACACGACTGAACATACTGCATCACATCTTTTAGAAGGGTTGACCAATAATATGACTTGGAAATCTTGTCTGTTGTCTTTTCAATTCCTAAATGACCTCCTAAATAACCGTCATGTGCTCCTTCTAATACTATCTTTCTATACATTGGTGGAACGACAAGTTGCATGCGGGTATGGGGTCTGGTTTTGGTACCTCGTTCTAAATGATGCAAAAGACCATTTTCTGAACAATATGTTGACGCTATTTGTGGATCGGGTGTATCCTTCTGCAATTCAGTAATGATGACTTGAGTGTCATCATCTTCCCGTTGTGCCTGTTTTAGAGTTTGTTCATCAAAATCGTGATAGTCTAGTGGTTTGTTTTCTTTTTCTACTGGTTCTTCGTCAGACATGGTGACAGCGTTGTCAACAACATTGATTTGAGTTTTCTGTACTACATTGACATCTGTCATTTCACCTTGCCAGTCTAAATGCTCGTTATCATGTAAATTTCCAGCAAATGGAGTATTGTGAAGTCTAGATAGCATATCTGCGGCAACATTTTTGGGGCCTGATATGTACTCTATTTTGCAAGCATATTCTCCCAAAATGATGGCCCATCTCTGTATACGCGGATTTTTCATCTCACTTGTGAACAAATGCTTCAGCGGTTTGTGGTCTGTATAAACAGTGACGTCAGTGCCGATCAGAATCGGCCTCAGCTTCCCGAGACTATAAACAATCGCGAACGCCTCGCGCTCGATAGTAGGCCACTTCTGTTTTTGTTCCGAGAATTGATGAGAGACATACTGAATGACTCGGTCATGACCTTCGTGCTCTTGCATCAATACTGCACCCATCGCGTATTGAGAGGCATCTGTATATAGTTTGAACGGTTTGGAAATATCTGGAAATGCCAAAATGGGCGCCTGCAGCAGTGACTGCTTGAGGTACTCGAATGCGGTTTGTGCCTCATCAGTCCATTTAAAACGGGCATTTTTTCGGGTGAGGGCTGTGAGGGACTTTGCAATTTTGCTGAAATTTGGAACGTACTTCCTGTAGTAAGAAGTCATGCCGAGAAAACTGCGAACTTCGCGGATATTTTCTGGCGGCTTGAGATTTTCTATCACGGAGACTTTTTCAGTGTCAACCGAGATTCCTTTGTCAGAGATAATGTGCCCGAGGTAATTAAGCTCTTTTCTGATAAATTCACACTTCGAAATTTTGAGTTTCAGGTTTGCTTTGCGTAAGCGATCTAGCACTTCTCCGAGGTGCCTGATATGGTCGTCAAAAGTCTCACTGAACACGATAATGTCATCTACAAATGCTAGGGCAAAATGTCGGATATCGCCCAAAACGGCATTTATGCAATTTTGGAAAACCGCTGGGGCTCCCGCCAGACCAAATGCCATACAGTTGTATTCCCAAACCCCTGCGTCTGTTCCAAAAGCGGTCTTTTCTTTGTCTTCTTCTCTGATGGGGATTTGCCAAAATCCTTGTTTTAGATCCAAACTGGTTCGAAACTTTGATTTGCCTAGCGAGTAAAATATGTCTTCTGCTGATGGAATGCTGGCAGCAGGACGGATTGTGATAGCGTTTAATTTTCGAAAGTCTACACAAAGTCTCATAGAGCCATCTTTCTTTGGGACCAAAAGTATCGGGGACATCCAGGGGGAATTGCTGCGCCTAATCACTTTAGCCTTGAGCATGTCCTGCATCTGCTCCTCTAAAATGTGACGGTATGCTAAAGGGGGGCGTCTTGGGGCCTGATATGACGGGGGATGGTCTTGCGTATTGATTCTCATTTCTGTGATATTTGTTGTGGTAAGCTCCTCGTCTTTCTGCACAAAAATATCCAAGTTGTTCTCTAAAAGTTTGATCAATGCTTCGCGATGATCGTCAGACACATGATCTAATTTGAAAGTTGACAGCACGTCTGAAGGACTGATTTCTTGTTTTGTCCCGTCTGTCGTAACAGATGAAATGTTTGGTTTTTGTTCCTCCTCTCTATATTTGGTTGCTGTGCCCAAAACTTGGCCTTTCTTGAGCCGGATATATCTACCAGTTTCGTTAACAATGGCCCAAGGGATATGCCTGTTTTTGGACAGTTTGACCAGCGCATTTGGCAGCAAAACGCCTGGTTCGTCTTCAAAACATGGGGATGAGGGGAGCTGTGAGACAACAAAATTTTCTCCTGCCGGCTTCTTCTTGGAAATGAAGCATTTGATTTGAACGTCCGAACGTGGGAAGACGTCTACGTCCTCCGCAAGTCTCACAAGGTTGATTTCTGTCTTTTCCTGACCTGACTTTGCTTTTAATGGGTTCACTGAGTTGCCAATGATCAGGGTTTGAGAGTCAAAGTCCAATATAGCCTTGCGGGTTTTGAGAAAGTCAACCCCCAAAATCATGTCATGCTTGAAATCTTTCACTACAACAAAATCGTGATACATTCTGATTTTTCCAAGGGTAATGCGGATTCTGACTACTTTGGATACTTCTAGGGAATGACCAGTGGCCGATCGGAGGGTAATGTTAGTCGAATTTGAAGTTGATTTTACCAATTGGGGGTCACATAGTTTGAGAAATTCTTCGCTAACTAGAGAGAGTTGTGCACCGGTGTCGAGGAGTGTTCTGAATTGATGTGTGCCAATGTGAATGTCAATGTAGGGGCAATTTTCACTTACCTGTAGGACGAAAACTGACTGCGCTTTCTCCTCTCCCGGGTGAGGCTCTACTAGTTTTCCTGCTGCCGATGCAGGGTGTGAGGCGTCTGTGGCGCTGCCGTGCTCTCGGCAGCCGCTCGCTTACGACATGCCCGTTGTACGTGCCCAGGTATACCGCAGTAGTGACAGATGGGCCGGTGGTCCGAGGTCCAGCGATAATCCTGTGGATTAACTCTGTCAGCGCCCATTGGAGGTCTGTTTGGGACGGGGTGACGCGGCGTGTTGTAGCCCTGACGGCTCTGCTGCCGAAAATGCGGTGGGGGTGTGCGACCTTGCTGGTGCTGCTGATACGGCTGGCGCTGGTACTGTTGATACGGCTGGCGCTGGTACTGCTGTGGAGGAGGGCGGTTATGCTGGTACTGTTGGTTGGCCTGCGGTTGGACCTGAAATGGCGGAGGTTGCGGTTGTGGAAGCGGCTGAGGTTGATGCTGTGTGGTGAGAACCTGACAAATATTTGCCAGCGTTTCGGTCACAGTGTCTAGTCGTTTTTCAACAGAGTCCATTTTGTCTATTGCATTGCAGTCCATGGGTTCGGGGGCGGAGGTATTGTCGTGGTACAAGGCTAAATGGTCCTTCATCTGCTGTTCGTGCATGGCATGGTTGTAGGCGTCAGTCAGGGAGGCGGGCATTTTTCTGGCAATGCTCTCCTGAAGGCGGCGGTTTCTAAGTCCATTGATAAAAGCGTTGGTCACCGTCTCAGTCACCTCTTTCTCCCTCAGTCGTTCCTGGTCGTATGCTTGGTAGGACAGGAGTCGGATTCGCTCAGCAAAATCGGAGACGGATTCATTTACATGCTGAAGGGCGTTTCGGAGCTTTTGTTTTGAGTAGGCAGCAGGATTGAGGTGGCCGTAGCGGGTGGTCACGGCGGCTTTGAGTTGAGGCCAGTTTGTCAGGTTTGGTCGGGTGTCTCGAAAGAAGTTAAGGGCTGATCCCTTAAGGAGTTGAGAGGCGGCCCACAGGGTTTGGGATTCGTCGTTTGAAACAGATGCGTAAATGTCGTCCATGTCCAGCAACCATTTGGCAAAGGCATCGGCATTTGATCCATCAAAAGTGGTTTTCTTGGCCATGAGTGTTTGTGATACGGTGAATCGGTTTCCAAGACTACGAACTGACTGAGCGATATCTATGAGCACATTTGGATCCATGGCGCTAGCGTTTGCGTTAAATTGACTTTTAAAATTGGCTATATCTGACTTTGATAAAATAGGTGTGAGGCACTTACCTGCTTCGGGCTGGCCTGTTCGGTGAGGAGACGTTTCAGTCACCAGTCGTCCTCGTTCGTCTGGGCTGCGGCTCTTGCGGGCTTCGTTGGCGTCGGCGTCGGCTTGGGAGTGGGAGCTGGGCTCCAGCTTGGTACGTTTTCAGATGGGCAGGGGACGTCACTGGGCCGGTCACAGAAGCAGAGAGGTGGTGGCTCTGACCTTGCAGCTACTGGCTGCACTGGCGATGCTGGTGACGATGGCGGCGGCCGCGTGTAGGTGCCGTCAGGTGCGTATTTTGGCACTGACCTGGGAGGCCACACCCCGTTGCAACGAAGAGGTAGTTCCTCTTCGGTCAGGGTCTTGCCGTCGGCTGAAGGACGGCGCTTGTTGATTGAGATTGAAGTGTTGGGCTCCGTGAATATCTGGCTGTTGGCGAACTTGGTGGCGAGGGGCTTATTGCAGGCTTTGTAGACTTCCAGTGGCGTAGGCAGCGGAGCTGGACGGCCAACTTGGTTGGGTGGCGAGCCAATCGGGCAGCGGACAGCGGCCTGCCGGGCGGAGAGGTATGTGTGCTCCCTCTGCGCTCCCAGGATGGCACCTGGCGTTGGCCCGAACTTGCAGCAGCGGGCTAAGCAGAGAAAACAGCTGCACCGATGAAATTCGTCTGTAGAGGTCGTCACGAGGTCACAGCCACAGCTGTGGCAATAGCCGCAGTCCGAACAACGGCTCGGGTCTGGATCGTAATGACAGCTACAGCTGTGATCGATGTGGAGACGGAGGCGGCGGGTGAAATAAGCTCGATGGTAGGGGCAGACAGTATAGCGGATGATCTCAGGTGACTCTAGTAGGTGTAGTACTGGGATGAACTTGTCCCAGCACTCGCACTGCCCGTTCTTGCCTTGATGACCCAGGCGGGGCCGAGCAGTGGTGCTGATGTCTTGGTCTGGTAGAGTCGGGAGTTGAAACTGGATGATGGTCTTCTTGGTACTCTCCTGGCGGGCTTCTTCAGTCATCTGAGGCGATTGATGACCTGGGATGACCTTGAAGCATCCGGGTCACGGCACCAATGTAACGGCCCGATCTGTAGTGACGTGATGATGTGTGTGACGTCTGCTCTTCCCTCCGGTCTGGTTGTAAAGACAGAGTGCTTCGGTGGCAGAGATGATATTTGCAGTCAGTCACCAAACACAACACACAGACGGCGTTACTTTACCCGGTTACTGAGTGCCAACAGAGAGTAGAGCAAGAGTCAACAGAGCAGCAAGATGTTATCGGCTCGAGGGTCGCTTCCCGACTCCCCGCACCTCCCGATTGACCCCGAGGCAGCCGCTTTTATACACGGTCCAAAGGGCAACGCATAACCAGTATACACTGGTATGAGCCGACCTCTGGCACGTGATACGCGCTCTGCCTCGCCTGGTCACGCGCTGGTCACGTGTTCACCGTGTGGGATACGCCCAACCGGGTACGCTCACCCGGAACCGTTGCGCGGCACTGCAACACTCCCTGGCTTATATCGCATCCCTACCCCAGACAGACACTTGACATTTGGTCACCCTGTCCCAACACCAAAAGCGAGGGCTCGATGACAGGCCATGCGTCACTAGCCGGGCCGGCGCGCGGCCACTTGTTGAAATAACACATCTGCGTGGCGGCAGAGTGCAGCGACAAAATCATTAAAGTGATATCTGGTCTGTGAATTAGAATGATACTATAGGCGCACGAGTAGGGTGGTTTCTAAAGCGGTTGGAATCAGAGCCAGTGAATTAGATGTTTTCAAAAAGATGCTATAAGTCGGAGCTAGAACAATGAACATATATGAGACTGTACCGGGTGCTAACAATACCGGCTGCTACACCCCTACTGAGATACAGGGGCGGACGTGAGACCCCCCTACTGAAATACAGGGATGGACATGAGACGCTCCCCCTACTGAGATACAGGGATGGACATGAGACGCTCCCCCTTCTAAGATACAGGGATGGACATGAGACGTCCCCCTACTGAGATAAAGGGTTGGACATGAGACGCTCCACCTACTGAGATACAGGGATGGACATGAGACGCTCCCCCCTACTGAGATACAGGGACGGACATGAGACGCTCCCCCTACTGAGATACAGGGATGGACATGAGACGCTCCCCCTACTGAGATACAGGGATGGACATGAGACCCCCCCCCCTACTGAAATACAGGGACGGACATGAGACGCTCCCCCTACTGAGATACAGGGATGGACATGAGAACCCCCCCCCCCTACTGAAATACAGGGACGGACATGAGACGCTCCCCCTACTGAGGTACGAGGATGGACATGAGACGCTCCCCCTACTGAGATACAGGGGCGGACATGAGACGCTCCCCCTACTGAGATACGGGGATGGACATGAGACGCTCCCCCTACTGAGATACAGGGGCGGACATGAGACCCCCCCCTACTGAAATACAGGGATGGACATGAGACGCTCCCCCTACTGAGATACAGGGATAGACATGAGACGCTCCCCCTACTGAGATACAGGGACGGACATGAGACGTTCCCCCTACTGAGATACAGGGATGGACATGAGACGTTCCCCCTACTGAGATACAGAGGCGGACATGAGACCCCCCCCCTACTGAAATACAGGGATGGACATGAGACGCTCCCCTACTGAGATTCAGGGATGGACATGAGACGCTCCCCCTACTGAGATACAGGGACGGACGTGAGACGCTCCCCCTACTGAGATACAGGGACGGACATGAGACGCTCCCCCTACTGAGATACAGGGATGGGCATGAGACGCTCCTCCCTACTGAGATAAAGGGATGGACATGAGACACCCCTCTCCCCTACTGAGATACAGGGATGGACATGAGACGCTCCCCCTACTGAGATACAGGGACGGACATGAGACGCTCCCCCTACTGAGATAAAGGGATGGACATGAGAAGCTCCCCCTACTGAGATACAGGGATGGACATGAGACGCTCCCCTTACTGAGATACAGGGATGGACATGAGACGCTCCCCCTACTGAGATACAGGGATGGACATGAGACGCTCCCCCCTACTGAGATACAGGGACGGACATGAGACGCTCCCCCTACTGAGATGCAGGGATGGACATAAGACACCCCCCCCCCCTACTGAGATTCAGGGATGGACATGAGACGCTCCCCCTACTGAGATACAGGGATGGACATGAGACGCTCCCCCTATTGAGATGCAGGGACGCGACTCAGCGCTCCCACTACTGGGATACAGGGATGGACATGAGACGCTCCCCCCTACTGAGATGCAGAGACGCGACTCAGCGCTCCCAATACTGGGATACAGGGATGGACATGAGACGCTCCCCCTACTGAGATACAGGGATGGACATGAGACGCTCCCCCTACTGAGATACAGGGATGGACATGAGGCGCTCCCCCTACTGAGATGCAGGGATGGAAATGAGACACCCCTCCCCCCCCCCCCCTACTGAGATACAGGGATGGACATGAGACGCTCCCCCTACTGAGATACAGTGGCGGACATGAGACGCGCCTTTTACTGAGATACAGGGATGGACATGAGACGCGCCTTTTACTGAGATACAGGGATGGACATGAGACGCTCCCCCCTACTGGGATGCAGGGACGCGACTCAGCGCTCCCCCTACTGGGATACAGGGATGGACATGAGACGCTCCCCCTACTGAGATACAGGGATGGACATGAGACGCTCCCCCTACTGAGATACAGGGACGGACATGAGACGCTCCCCCTACTGAGATAAAGGGATGGAAATGAGACGCTCCTCCTACTGAGATACAGGGATGGACATGAGACGCTCCCCCTACTGAGATACAGGGACGGACATGAGACGCTCTCCCTACTGAGATAAAGGGGCGGACATGAGACGCGCCTTTTACTGAGATACAGGGATGGACATGAGACGCTCCACCTACTGAGATACAGTGGCGGACATGAGACGCTCCCCCTACTGAGATACAGGGGCGGACATGAGACGCGCCTTTTACTGAGATACCGGGATGGACATGAGACGCTCCCCCTACTGAGATACAGGGACGGACATGAGACGCTCCCCCTACTGAGATAAAGGGATGGACATGAGACGCTCCCGCTACTGAGATACAGGGATGGACATGAGACGCTCCCCCTACTGAGATACAGGGATGGACATGAGACGCTCCTCCTACTGAGATACAGGGACGGACATGAGACGCTCCCCCTACTGAGATACAGGGATGGGCATGAGACACCCCTCCCCCCCCCTACTGAGATACAGGGATGGACATGAGACGCTCCTCCCTACTGAGATAAAGGGATGGACCTGAGACACCCCTCCCCCCTACTGAGATACAGGGATGGACATGAGACGCTCCCCCTACTGAGATACAGGGATGGACATGAGACGCTCCCCCTATTGAGATGCAGGGACGCGACTCAGCGCTCCCCCTACTGGGATACAGGGATGGACATGAGACGCTCCCCTTACTGATATACAGGGATGGACATGAGACGCTCCTCCTACTGAGATACAGGGACGGACATGAGACCCCCCCCCCCTACTGAAATACAGGGACGGACATGAGACGCTCCCCCTACTGAGGTACGAGGATGGACATGAGACGCTCCCCCTACTGAGATACAGGGGCGGACATGAGACGCTCCCCCTACTGAGATACGGGGATGGACATGAGACTCTCCCCCTACTGAGATACAGGGGCGGACATGAGACCCCCCCCCCCTACTGAAATACAGGGATGGACATGAGACGCTCCCCCTACTGAGATACAGGGACGGACATGAGACGCTCCCCCTACTGAGATAAAGGGGCGGACATGAGACGCGCCTTTTACTGAGATACAGGGATGGACATGAGACGCTCCCCCTACTGAGATACAGGGGCGGACATGAGACGCTCCCCCTACTGAGATACAGGGGCGGACATGAGACGCGCCTTTTACTGAGATACAGGGATGGACATGAGACGCTCCCCCTACTGAGATACAGGAACGGACATGAGACGCTCCCCCTACTGAGATAAAGGGATGGACATGAGACGCTCCCCCTACTAAGATACAGGGATGGACATGAGACGCTCCCCTTACTGAGATACAGGGATGGACATGAGACGCTCCTCCTACTGAGATACAGGGACGGACATGAGACCCCCCCCTACTGAAATACAGGGACGGACATGAGACGCTCCCCCTACTGAGGTACGAGGATGGACATGAGACGCTCCCCCTACTGAGATACAGGGGCGGACATGAGACGCTCCCCCTACTGAGATACGGGGATGGACATGAGACTCTCCCCCTACTGAGATACAGGGGCGGACATGAGACCCCCCCCCCCCTACTGAAATACAGGGATGGACATGAGACGCTCCCCCTACTGAGATACTGGGATGGACATGAGACGCTCCCCCTACTGAGATACAGGGACGGACATGAGACGTTCCCCCTACTGAGATACAGGGATGGACATGAGACGTTCCCCCTACTGAGATACAGGGGCGGACATGAGACCCCCCCTACTGAAATACAGGGATGGACATGAGACGCTCCCCCTACTGAGATACAGGGATGGACATGAGACGCTCCCCCCTTCTAAGATACAGGGATGGACATGAGACGCTCCCCCTACTGAGATAAAGGGTTGGACATGAGACGCTCCACCTACTGAGATACAGGGATGGACATGAGACGCTCCCCCCTACTGAGATACAGGGACGGACATGAGACGCTCCCCCTACTGAGATACGGGGATGGACATGAGACGCTCCCCCTACTGAGATACGGGGATGGACATGAGACTCTCCCCCTACTGAGATACAGGGGCGGACATGAGACCCCCCCCCCCTACTGAAATACAGGGATGGACATGAGACGCTCCCCCTACTGAGATACAGGGATGGACATGAGACGCTCCCCCTACTGAGATACAGGGACGGACATGAGACGTTCCCCCTACTGAGATACAGGGATGGACATGAGACGTTCCCCCTACTGAGATACAGGGGCGGACGTGAGACCCCCCTACTGAAATACAGGGATGGACATGAGACGCTCCCCCTACTGAGATACAGGGATGGACATGAGACGCTCCCCCTTCTAAGATACAGGGATGGACATGAGACGTCCCCCTACTGAGATAAAGGGTTGGACATGAGACGCTCCACCTACTGAGATACAGGGATGGACATGAGACGCTCCCCCCTACTGAGATACAGGGACGGACATGAGACGCTCCCCCTACTGAGATACAGGGATGGACATGAGACGCTCCCCCTACTGAGATACAGGGATGGACATGAGACCCCCCCCCCCCCTACTGAAATACAGGGACGGACATGAGACGCTCCCCCTACTGAGATACAGGGATGGACATGAGAACCCCCCCCTACTGAAATACAGGGACGGACATGAGACGCTCCCCCTACTGAGGTACGAGGATGGACATGAGACGCTCCCCCTACTGAGATACAGGGGCGGACATGAGACGCTCCCCCTACTGAGATACGGGGATGGACATGAGACGCTCCCCCTACTGAGATACAGGGGCGGACATGAGACCCCCCCCTACTGAAATACAGGGATGGACATGAGACGCTCCCCCTACTGAGATACAGGGATAGACATGAGACGCTCCCCCTACTGAGATACAGGGATGGACATGAGACGTTCCCCCTACTGAGATACAGGGATGGATATGAGACGCTCCCCCTACTGAGATAAAGGGTTGGACATGAGACGCTCCCCCTACTGAGATACAGGGATGGACATGAGACGCTCCCCCTACTGAGATACAGGGACGGACATGAGACGCTCCCCCTACTGAGATACAGGGATGGACATGAGACGCTCCCCCTACTGAGATACAGGGATGGACATGAGACCCCCCCCCCCCCTACTGAAATACATGGACGGACATGAGACGCTCCCCCTACTGAGATACAGGGATGGACATGAGACCCCCCCTACTGAAATACAGGGACGGACATGAGACGCTCCCCCTACTGAGGTACGAGGATGGACATGAGACGCTCGCCCTACTGAGATACAGGGGCGGACATGAGACGCTCCCCCTACTGAGATACGGGGATGGACATGAGACGCTCCCCCTACTGAGATACAGGGGCGGACATGAGACCCCCCCCATACTGAAATACAGGGATGGACATGAGACGCTCCCCCTACTGAGATACAGAGATGGACATGAGACGCTCCCCCCACTGAGATACAGGGACGGACATGAGACGTTCCCCCTACTGAGATACAGGGATGGACATGAGACGTTCCCCCTACTGAGATACAGGGGCGGACATGAGACCCCCCCCCCCCTACTGAAATACAGGGATGGACATGAAACGCCCCCCCTACTGAGATACAGGGATGGACATGAGAGGCCCCCATACTGAGATACAGGGACGGACATGAGACGCTCTTCCTACTGAGATACAGGGATGGACATGAGACGCTCCCCCTACTGAGATGCAGGGACGCGACTCAGCCTTCCCCCTACTGGGATACAGGGATGGACATGAGACGCTCCCCCTACTGAGATACAGGGATGGACATGAGACGCTCCCCCTACTGAGATACAGGGACGGACATGAGACGCTCCCCCTACTGAGAAAAAGGGATGGACATGAGACGCTCCCCCTACTGAGATACAGGGATGGACATGAGACGCTCCCCCTACTGAGATACAGGGATGGACATGAGACACTCCCCCTACTGAGATACAGGGATGGACATAAGACGCTCCCCCCTACTGAGATACAGGGAAGGACATGAGACGCTCCCCCTACTGAGATGCAGGGATGGACATGAGACACCCCTCCCCCACACCCCCCTACTGAGATACAGGGATGGACATAAGACGCTCCCCCTACTGAGATACAGGGATGGACATGAGACGCTCCCCCCTACTGAGATGCAGGGACGCGACTCAGCGCTCCCCCTACTGGGATACAGGGATGGACATGAGACGCTCCCCCTACTGAGATACAGGGATGGACATGAGACGCTCCCCCTACTGAGATACAGGGACGGACATGAGACGCTCCCCCTACTGAGATGCAGGGATGGACATGAGACACCCCTCCCCCCTTACTGAGATACAGGGATGGACATGAGACGCTCCCCCTACTGAGATACAGGGGCGGACATGAGACGCACCTTTTACTGAGATACAGGAATGGACATGAGACGCGCCTTTTACTGAGATACAGGGATGTACATGAGACGCTCCCCCTACTGAGATACAGGGGCGGACATGAGACGCGCCTTTTACTGAGATACAGGGATGGACATGAGACGCTCCCCCCTACTGAGATGCAGGGACGCGACTCAGCGCTCCCCCTACTGGGATACAGGGATGGACATGAGACGCTCCCCCTACTGAGATACAGGGATGGACATGAGACGCTCCCCCTACTGAGATACAGGGACTGACATGAGACGCTCCCCCTACTGAGATAAAGGGATGGAAATGAGACGCTCCCCCTACTGAGATACAGGGATGGACATGAGACGCTCCCCCTACTGAGATACAGGGACGGACATGAGACGCTCCCCCTACTGAGATAAAGGGGCGGACATGAGACGCGCCTTTTACTGAGATACAGGGATGGACATGAGACGCTCCCCCTACTGAGATACAGGGGCGGACATGAGACGCTCCCCCTACTGAGATACAGGGGCGGACATGAGACGCGCCTTTTACTGAGATACAGGGATGGACATGAGACGCTCCCCCTACTGAGATACAGGAACGGACATGAGACGCTCCCCCTACTGAGATAAAGGGATGGACATGAGACGCTCCCCCTACTAAGATACAGGGATGGACATGAGACGCTCCCCTTACTGAGATACAGGGATGGACATGAGACGCTCCTCCTACTGAGATACAGGGACGGACATGAGACCCCCCCCCCCCTACTGAAATACAGGGACGGACATGAGACGCTCCCCCTACTGAGGTACGAGGATGGACATGAGACGCTCCCCCTACTGAGATACAGGGGCGGACATGAGACGCTCCCCCTACTGAGATACGGGGATGGACATGAGACTCTCCCCCTACTGAGATACAGGGGCGGACATGAGACCCCCCCCCCCCTACTGAAATACAGGGATGGACATGAGACGCTCCCCCTACTGAGATACTGGGATGGACATGAGACGCTCCCCCTACTGAGATACAGGGACGGACATGAGACGTTCCCCCTACTGAGATACAGGGATGGACATGAGACGTTCCCCCTACTGAGATACAGGGGCGGACATGAGACCCCCCCCCCCCCCCCCTACTGAAATACAGGGATGGACATGAGACGCTCCCCCTACTGAGATACAGGGATGGACATGAGACGCTCCCCCCTTCTAAGATACAGGGATGGACATGAGACGCTCCCCCTACTGAGATAAAGGGTTGGACATGAGACGCTCCACCTACTGAGATACAGGGATGGACATGAGACGCTCCCCCCTACTGAGATACAGGGACGGACATGAGACGCTCCCCCTACTGAGATACGGGGATGGACATGAGACGCTCCCCCTACTGAGATACGGGGATGGACATGAGACTCTCCCCCTACTGAGATACAGGGGCGGACATGAGACCCCCCCCCCCCCTACTGAAATACAGGGATGGACATGAGACGCTCCCCCTACTGAGATACAGGGATGGACATGAGACGCTCCCCCTACTGAGATACAGGGACGGACATGAGACGTTCCCCCTACTGAGATACAGGGATGGACATGAGACGTTCCCCCTACTGAGATACAGGGGCGGACGTGAGACCCCCCTACTGAAATACAGGGATGGACATGAGACGCTCCCCCTACTGAGATACAGGGATGGACATGAGACGCTCCCCCTTCTAAGATACAGGGATGGACATGAGACGTCCCCCTACTGAGATAAAGGGTTGGACATGAGACGCTCCACCTACTGAGATACAGGGATGGACATGAGACGCTCCCCCCTACTGAGATACAGGGACGGACATGAGACGCTCCCCCTACTGAGATACAGGGATGGACATGAGACGCTCCCCCTACTGAGATACAGGGATGGACATGAGACCCCCCCCCCCCCTACTGAAATACAGGGACGGACATGAGACGCTCCCCCTACTGAGATACAGGGATGGACATGAGAACCCCCCCCTACTGAAATACAGGGACGGACATGAGACGCTCCCCCTACTGAGGTACGAGGATGGACATGAGACGCTCCCCCTACTGAGATACAGG
The DNA here is from genome assembly GCA_036785665.1 of Chirona hameri. NCBI lineage: Eukaryota > Metazoa > Arthropoda > Thecostraca > Balanomorpha > Balanidae > Chirona > Chirona hameri. The sequence goes on along the minus strand of JAXIVJ010000295.1, from coordinate 112,749 downwards.
GGCGGACATGAGACGCTCCCCCTACTGAGATACGGGGATGGACATGAGACGCTCCCCCTACTGAGATACAGGGGCGGACATGAGACCCCCCCCCCTACTGAAATACAGGGATGGACATGAGACGCTCCCCCTACTGAGATACAGGGATAGACATGAGACGCTCCCCCTACTGAGATACAGGGACGGACATGAGACGTTCCCCCTACTGAGATACAGGGATGGACATGAGACGTTCCCCCTACTGAGATACAGAGGCGGACATGAGACCCCCCCTACTGAAATACAGGGATGGACATGAGACGCTCCCCTACTGAGATTCAGGGATGGACATGAGACGCTCCCCCTACTGAGATACAGGGACGGACGTGAGACGCTCCCCCTACTGAGATACAGGGACGGACATGAGACGCTCCCCCTACTGAGATACAGGGAAGGGGCATGAGACGCTCCTCCCTACTGAGATAAAGGGATGGACATGAGACACCCCTCTCCCCTACTGAGATACAGGGATGGACATGAGACGCTCCCCCTACTGAGATACAGGGACGGACATGAGACGCTCCCCCTACTGAGATAAAGGGATGGACATGAGAAGCTCCCCCTACTGAGATACAGGGATGGACATGAGACGCTCCCCTTACTGAGATACAGGGATGGACATGAGACGCTCCCCCTACTGAGATACAGGGATGGACATGAGACGCTCCCCCCTACTGAGATACAGGGACGGACATGAGACGCTCCCCCTACTGAGATGCAGGGATGGACATAAGACACCCCCCCCCCCCCTACTGAGATTCAGGGATGGACATGAGACGCTCCCCCTACTGAGATACAGGGATGGACATGAGACGCTCCCCCTATTGAGATGCAGGGACGCGACTCAGCGCTCCCCCTACTGGGATACAGGGATGGACATGAGACGCTCCCCCCTACTGAGATGCAGAGACGCGACTCAGCGCTCCCAATACTGGGATACAGGGATGGACATGAGACGCTCCCCCTACTGAGATACAGGGATGGACATGAGACGCTCCCCCTACTGAGATACAGGGATGGACATGAGGCGCTCCCCCTACTGAGATGCAGGGATGGACATGAGACACCCCTCCCCCCCCCTACTGAGATACAGGGATGGACATGAGACGCTCCCCCTACTGAGATACAGTGGCGGACATGAGACGCGCCTTTTACTGAGATACAGGGATGGACATGAGACGCGCCTTTTACTGAGATACAGGGATGGACATGAGACGCTCCCCCCTACTGGGATGCAGGGACGCGACTCAGCGCTCCCCCTACTGGGATACAGGGATGGACATGAGACGCTCCCCCTACTGAGATACAGGGATGGACATGAGACGCTCCCCCTACTGAGATACAGGGACGGACATGAGACGCTCCCCCTACTGAGATAAAGGGATGGAAATGAGACGCTCCTCCTACTGAGATACAGGGATGGACATGAGACGCTCCCCCTACTGAGATACAGGGACGGACATGAGACGCTCTCCCTACTGAGATAAAGGGGCGGACATGAGACGCGCCTTTTACTGAGATACAGGGATGGACATGAGACGCTCCACCTACTGAGATACAGTGGCGGACATGAGACGCTCCCCCTACTGAGATACAGGGGCGGACATGAGACGCGCCTTTTACTGAGATACCGGGATGGACATGAGACGCTCCCCCTACTGAGATACAGGGACGGACATGAGACGCTCTCCCTACTGAGATAAAGGGACGGACATGAGACGCGCCTTTTACTGAGATACAGGGATGGACATGAGACGCTCCCCCTACTGAGATACAGGGACGGACATGAGACGCTCCCCCTACTGAGATAAAGGGATGGACATGAGACGCTCCCGCTACTGAGATACAGGGATGGACATGAGACGCTCCCCCTACTGAGATACAGGGATGGACATGAGACGCTCCTCCTACTGAGATACAGGGACGGACATGAGACGCTCCCCCTACTGAGATACAGGGATGGGCATGAGACACCCCTCCCCCCCCCCCTACTGAGATACAGGGATGGACATGAGACGCTCCTCCCTACTGAGATAAAGGGATGGACATGAGACACCCCTCCCCCTACTGAGATACAGGGATGGACATGAGACGCTCCCCCTACTGAGATACAGGGATGGACATGAGACGCTCCCCCTATTGAGATGCAGGGACGCGACTCAGCGCTCCCCCTACTGGGATATAGGGATGGACATGAGACGCTCCCCTTACTGAGATACAGGGATGGACATGAGACGCTCCTCCTACTGAGATACAGGGACGGACATGAGACCCCCCCCCCCCCTACTGAAATACAGGGACGGACATGAGACGCTCCCCCTACTGAGGTACGAGGATGGACATGAGACGCTCCCCCTACTGAGATACAGGGGCGGACATGAGACGCTCCCCCTACTGAGATACGGGGATGGACATGAGACTCTCCCCCTACTGAGATACAGGGGCGGACATGAGACCCCCCCCCCTACTGAAATACAGGGATGGACATGAGACGCTCCCCCTACTGAGATACAGGGACGGACATGAGACGCTCCCCCTACTGAGATAAAGGGGCGGACATGAGACGCGCCTTTTACTGAGATACAGGGATGGACATGAGACGCTCCCCCTACTGAGATACAGGGGCGGACATGAGACGCTCCCCCTACTGAGATACAGGGGCGGACATGAGACGCGCCTTTTACTGAGATACAGGGATGGACATGAGACGCTCCCCCTACTGAGATACAGGAACGGACATGAGACGCTCCCCCTACTGAGATAAAGGGATGGACATGAGACGCTCCCCCTACTAAGATACAGGGATGGACATGAGACGCTCCCCTTACTGAGATACAGGGATGGACATGAGACGCTCCTCCTACTGAGATACAGGGACGGACATGAGACCCCCCCCCTACTGAAATACAGGGACGGACATGAGACGCTCCCCCTACTGAGGTACGAGGATGGACATGAGACGCTCCCCCTACTGAGATACAGGGGCGGACATGAGACGCTCCCCCTACTGAGATACGGGGATGGACATGAGACTCTCCCCCTACTGAGATACAGGGGCGGACATGAGACCCCCCCCCCCTACTGAAATACAGGGATGGACATGAGACGCTCCCCCTACTGAGATACTGGGATGGACATGAGACGCTCCCCCTACTGAGATACAGGGACGGACATGAGACGTTCCCCCTACTGAGATACAGGGATGGACATGAGACGTTCCCCCTACTGAGATACAGGGGCGGACATGAGACCCCCCCTACTGAAATACAGGGATGGACATGAGACGCTCCCCCTACTGAGATACAGGGATGGACATGAGACGCTCCCCCCTTCTAAGATACAGGGATGGACATGAGACGCTCCCCCTACTGAGATAAAGGGTTGGACATGAGACGCTCCACCTACTGAGAAACAGGGATGGACATGAGACGCTCCCCCCTACTGAGATACAGGGACGGACATGAGACGCTCCCCCTACTGAGATACGGGGATGGACATGAGACGCTCCCCCTACTGAGATACGGGGATGGACATGAGACTCTCCCCCTACTGAGATACAGGGGCGGACATGAGACCCCCCCCCCTACTGAAATACAGGGATGGACATGAGACGCTCCCCCTACTGAGATACAGGGATGGACATGAGACGCTCCCCCTACTGAGATACAGGGACGGACATGAGACGTTCCCCCTACTGAGATACAGGGATGGACATGAGACGTTCCCCCTACTGAGATACAGGGGCGGACGTGAGACCCCCCTACTGAAATACAGGGATGGACATGAGACGCTCCCCCTACTGAGATACAGGGATGGACATGAGACGCTCCCCCTTCTAAGATACAGGGATGGACATGAGACGTCCCCCTACTGAGATAAAGGGTTGGACATGAGACGCTCCACCTACTGAGATACAAGGATGGACATGAGACGCTCCCCCCTACTGAGATACAGGGACGGACATGAGACGCTCCCCCTACTGAGATACAGGGATGGACATGAGACGCTCCCCCTACTGAGATACAGGGATGGACATGAGACCCCCCCCCCTACTGAAATACAGGGACGGACATGAGACGCTCCCCCTACTGAGATACAGGGATGGACATGAGAACCCCCCCTACTGAAATACAGGGACGGACATGAGACGCTCCCCCTACTGAGGTACGAGGATGGACATGAGACGCTCCCCCTACTGAGATACAGGGGCGGACATGAGACGCTCCCCCTACTGAGATACGGGGATGGACATGAGACGCTCCCCCTACTGAGATACAGGGGCGGACATGAGACCCCCCCCTACTGAAATACAGGGATGGACATGAGACGCTCCCCCTACTGAGATACAGGGATAGACATGAGACGCTCCCCCTACTGAGATACAGGGACGGACATGAGACGTTCCCCCTACTGAGATACAGGGATGGACATGAGACGTTCCCCCTACTGAGATACAGAGGCGGACATGAGACCCCCCCCCCCTACTGAAATACAGGGATGGACATGAGACGCTCCCCTACTGAGATTCAGGGATGGACATGAGACGCTCCCCCTACTGAGATACAGGGACGGACGTGAGACGCTCCCCCTACTGAGATACAGGGACGGACATGAGACGCTCCCCCTACTGAGATACAGGGATGGGCATGAGACGCTCCTCCCTACTGAGATAAAGGGATGGACATGAGACACCCCTCTCTCCTACTGAGATACAGGGATGGACATGAGACGCTCCCCCTACTGAGATACAGGGACGGACATGAGACGCTCCCCCTACTGAGATAAAGGGATGGACATGAGAAGCTCCCCCTACTGAGATACAGGGATGGACATGAGACGCTCCCCTTACTGAGATACAGGGATGGACATGAGACGCTCCCCCTACTGAGATACAGGGATGGACATGAGACGCTCCCCCCTACTGAGATACAGGGACGGACATGAGACGCTCCCCCTACTGAGATGCAGGGATGGACATAAGACACCCCCCCTACCACCCCCCTACTGAGATTCAGGGATGGACATGAGACGCTCCCCCTACTGAGATACAGGGATGGACATGAGACGCTCCCCTATTGAGAGCAGGGACGCGACTCAGCGCTCCCCCTACTGGGATACAGGAATGGACATGAGACGCTCCCCCCCTACTGAGATGCAGAGACGCGACTCAGCGCTCCCAATACTGGGATACAGGGATGGACATGAGACGCTCCCCCTACTGAGATACAGGGATGGACATGAGACGCTCCCCTACTGAGATACAGGGATGGACTGAGGCGCTCCCCCTACTGAGATCGCAGGGATGGACATGAGACACCCCTCCCCCCCCCCTACTGAGATACAGGGATGGACATGAGACGCTCCCCTACTGAGATACAGAGGCGGACATGAGACGCGCCTTTTTACTGAGATACAGGGATGGACATGAGACGCGCTTTTACTGAGATACAGGGATGGACATGAGACGCTCCCCCCTACTGGATGCAGGGACGCGACTCAGCGCTCCCCCTACTGGGATACAGGGATGGACATGAGACGCTCCCCCTACTGAGATACAGGGATGGCATGGACGCTCGCCTACTGAGATACAGGATGGACATGAGACGCTCCCTACTGAGATACAAGGGATGGACATGAGACCCCCCCCCCCTACTGAATACAGGGACGGACATGAGACGCTCCCCTACTGAGATACAGGGATGGACATGAGAACCCCCCCCCCCCCTACTGAATACAGGGACGGACATGAGACGCTCCCCTACTGAGGTACGAGGATGGACATGAGACGCTCCCCCTACTGAGATACAGGGGCGGACATGAGACGCTCCCCCTACTGAGATACGGGGATGGACATGAGACGCTCCCCCCTACTGAGATACAGGGGCGGACATGAGACCCCCCCCTACTGAAATACAGGGATGGACATGAGACGCTCCCCCTACTGAGATACAGGGATAGACATGAGACGCTCCCCTACTGAGATACAGGGATGGACATGAGACGTTCCCCCTACTGAGAAAAGGGATGATATGAGACGCTCCCCTACTGAGATAAGGGTTGGACATGAGACGCTCCCCTACTGAGATACAGGGATGGACATGAGACGCTCCCCCTACTGAGATACAGGGACGGACATGAGACGCTCCCCTACTGAGATACAGGGATGGAACATGAGACGCTACCCCTACTGAGATACAGGGATGGACATGAGACCCCCCCCCTACTGAAATACATGACGGACATGAGACGCTCCCCTACTGAGATACAGGGATGGACATGAGACCCCCCCCCCCCCTACTGAAATACAGGGACGGACATGAGACGCTCCCCTACTGAGGTACGAGGTATGGACATGAGACGCTCGCCCTACTGAGATACAGGGGCGGACATGAGACGCTCCCCCTACTGAGATACGGGGATGGACATGAGACGCTCCCCCTACTGAGATACAGGGGCGGACATGAGACCCCCCCCCATACTGAAATACAGGGATGGACATGAGACGCTCCCCCTACTGAGATACAGAGATGGACATGAGACGCTCCCCCCACTGAGATACAGGGACGGACATGAGACGTTCCCCCTACTGAGATACAGGGATGGACATGAGACGTTCCCCCTACTGAGATACAGGGGCGGACATGAGACCCCCCCCCTACTGAAATACAGGGATGGACATGAAACGCCCCCCCTACTGAGATACAGGGATGGACATGAGAGGCCCCCATACTGAGATACAGGGACGGACATGAGACGCTCTTCCTACTGAGATACAGGGATGGACATGAGACGCTCCCCCTACTGAGATGCAGGGACGCGACTCAGCCTTCCCCCTACTGGGATACAGGGATGGACATGAGACGCTCCCCCTACTGAGATACAGGGATGGACATGAGACGCTCCCCCTACTGAGATACAGGGACGGACATGAGACGCTCCCCCTACTGAGAAAAAGGGATGGACATGAGACGCTCCCCCTACTGAGATACAGGGATGGACATGAGACGCTCCCCCTACTGAGATACAGGGATGGACATGAGACACTCCCCCTACTGAGATACAGGGATGGACATAAGACGCTCCCCCCTACTGAGATACAGGGAAGGACATGAGACGCTCCCCCTACTGAGATGCAGGGATGGACATGAGACACCCCTCCCCCACACCCCCCTACTGAGATACAGGGATGGACATAAGACGCTCCCCCTACTGAGATACAGGGATGGACATGAGACGCTCCCCCCTACTGAGATGCAGGGACGCGACTCAGCGCTCCCCCTACTGGGATACAGGGATGGACATGAGACGCTCCCCCTACTGAGATACAGGGATGGACATGAGACGCTCCCCCTACTGAGATACAGGGACGGACATGAGACGCTCCCCCTACTGAGATGCAGGGATGGACATGAGACACCCCTCCCCCCTTACTGAGATACAGGGATGGACATGAGACGCTCCCCCTACTGAGATACAGGGGCGGACATGAGACGCACCTTTTACTGAGATACAGGAACGGACATGAGACGCGCCTTTTACTGAGATACAGGGATGTACATGAGACGCTCCCCCTACTGAGATACAGGGGCGGACATGAGACGCGCCTTTTACTGAGATACAGGGATGGACATGAGACGCTCCCCCCTACTGAGATGCAGGGACGCGACTCAGCGCTCCCCCTACTGGGATACAGGGATGGACATGAGACGCTCCCCCTACTGAGATACAGGGATGGACATGAGACGCTCCCCCTACTGAGATACAGGGACTGACATGAGACGCTCCCCCTACTGAGATAAAGGGATGGAAATGAGACGCTCCCCCTACTGAGATACAGGGATGGACATGAGACGCTCCCCCTACTGAGATACAGGGACGGACATGAGACGCTCCCCCTACTGAGATAAAGGGGCGGACATGAGACGCGCCTTTTACTGAGATACAGGGATGGACATGAGACGCTCCCCCTACTGAGATACAGGGGCGGACATGAGACGCTCCCCCTACTGAGATACAGGGGCGGACATGAGACGCGCCTTTTACTGAGATACAGGGATGGACATGAGACGCTCCCCCTACTGAGATACAGGAACGGACATGAGACGCTCCCCCTACTGAGATAAAGGGATGGACATGAGACGCTCCCCCTACTAAGATACAGGGATGGACATGAGACGCTCCCCTTACTGAGATACAGGGATGGACATGAGACGCTCCTCCTACTGAGATACAGGGACGGACATGAGACCCCCCCCCCCCTACTGAAATACAGGGACGGACATGAGACGCTCCCCCTACTGAGGTACGAGGATGGACATGAGACGCTCCCCCTACTGAGATACAGGGGCGGACATGAGACGCTCCCCCTACTGAGATACGGGGATGGACATGAGACTCTCCCCCTACTGAGATACAGGGGCGGACATGAGACCCCCCCCCCTACTGAAATACAGGGATGGACATGAGACGCTCCCCCTACTGAGATACTGGGATGGACATGAGACGCTCCCCCTACTGAGATACAGGGACGGACATGAGACGTTCCCCCTACTGAGATACAGGGATGGACATGAGACGTTCCCCCTACTGAGATACAGGGGCGGACATGAGACCCCCCCCCCCCCTACTGAAATACAGGGATGGACATGAGACGCTCCCCCTACTGAGATACAGGGATGGACATGAGACGCTCCCCCCTTCTAAGATACAGGGATGGACATGAGACGCTCCCCCTACTGAGATAAAGGGTTGGACATGAGACGCTCCACCTACTGAGATACAGGGATGGACATGAGACGCTCCCCCCTACTGAGATACAGGGACGGACATGAGACGCTCCCCCTACTGAGATACGGGGATGGACATGAGACGCTCCCCCTACTGAGATACGGGGATGGACATGAGACTCTCCCCCTACTGAGATACAGGGGCGGACATGAGACCCCCCCCCTACTGAAATACAGGGATGGACATGAGACGCTCCCCCTACTGAGATACAGGGATGGACATGAGACGCTCCCCCTACTGAGATACAGGGACGGACATGAGACGTTCCCCCTACTGAGATACAGGGATGGACATGAGACGTTCCCCCTACTGAGATACAGGGGCGGACGTGAGACCCCCCTACTGAAATACAGGGATGGACATGAGACGCTCCCCCTACTGAGATACAGGGATGGACATGAGACGCTCCCCCTTCTAAGATACAGGGATGGACATGAGACGTCCCCCTACTGAGATAAAGGGTTGGACATGAGACGCTCCACCTACTGAGATACAGGGATGGACATGAGACGCTCCCCCCTACTGAGATACAGGGACGGACATGAGACGCTCCCCCTACTGAGATACAGGGATGGACATGAGACGCTCCCCCTACTGAGATACAGGGATGGACATGAGACCCCCCCCCCCCCTACTGAAATACAGGGACGGACATGAGACGCTCCCCCTACTGAGATACAGGGATGGACATGAGAACCCCCCCCTACTGAAATACAGGGACGGACATGAGACGCTCCCCCTACTGAGGTACGAGGATGGACATGAGACGCTCCCCCTACTGAGATACAGGGGCGGACATGAGACGCTCCCCCTACTGAGATACGGGGATGGACATGAGACGCTCCCCCTACTGAGATACAGGGGCGGACATGAGACCCCCCCCCCTACTGAAATACAGGGATGGACATGAGACGCTCCCCCTACTGAGATACAGGGATAGACATGAGACGCTCCCCCTACTGAGATACAGGGACGGACATGAGACGTTCCCCCTACTGAGATACAGGGATGGACATGAGACGTTCCCCCTACTGAGATACAGAGGCGGACATGAGACCCCCCCTACTGAAATACAGGGATGGACATGAGACGCTCCCCTACTGAGATTCAGGGATGGACATGAGACGCTCCCCCTACTGAGATACAGGGACGGACGTGAGACGCTCCCCCTACTGAGATACAGGGACGGACATGAGACGCTCCCCCTACTGAGATACAGGGATGGGCATGAGACGCTCCTCCCTACTGAGATAAAGGGATGGACATGAGACACCCCTCTCCCCTACTGAGATACAGGGATGGACATGAGACGCTCCCCCTACTGAGATACAGGGACGGACATGAGACGCTCCCCCTACTGAGATAAAGGGATGGACATGAGAAGCTCCCCCTACTGAGATACAGGGATGGACATGAGACGCTCCCCTTACTGAGATACAGGGATGGACATGAGACGCTCCCCCTACTGAGATACAGGGATGGACATGAGACGCTCCCCCCTACTGAGATACAGGGACGGACATGAGACGCTCCCCCTACTGAGATGCAGGGATGGACATAAGACACCCCCCCCCCCTACTGAGATTCAGGGATGGACATGAGACGCTCCCCCTACTGAGATACAGGGATGGACATGAGACGCTCCCCCTATTGAGATGCAGGGACGCGACTCAGCGCTCCCCCTACTGGGATACAGGGATGGACATGAGACGCTCCCCCCTACTGAGATGCAGAGACGCGACTCAGCGCTCCCAATACTGGGATACAGGGATGGACATGAGACGCTCCCCCTACTGAGATACAGGGATGGACATGAGACGCTCCCCCTACTGAGATACAGGGATGGACATGAGGCGCTCCCCCTACTGAGATGCAGGGATGGACATGAGACACCCCTCCCCCCCCTACTGAGATACAGGGATGGACATGAGACGCTCCCCCTACTGAGATACAGTGGCGGACATGAGACGCGCCTTTTACTGAGATACAGGGATGGACATGAGACGCGCCTTTTACTGAGATACAGGGATGGACATGAGACGCTCCCCCCTACTGGGATGCAGGGACGCGACTCAGCGCTCCCCCTACTGGGATACAGGGATGGACATGAGACGCTCCCCCTACTGAGATACAGGGATGGACATGAGACGCTCCCCCTACTGAGATACAGGGACGGACATGAGACGCTCCCCCTACTGAGATAAAGGGATGGAAATGAGACGCTCCTCCTACTGAGATACAGGGATGGACATGAGACGCTCCCCCTACTGAGATACAGGGACGGACATGAGACGCTCTCCCTACTGAGATAAAGGGGCGGACATGAGACGCGCCTTTTACTGAGATACAGGGATGGACATGAGACGCTCCCCCTACTGAGATACAGGGGCGGACATGAGACGCTCCCCCTACTGAGATACAGGGGCGGACATGAGACGCGCCTTTTACTGAGATACAGGGATGGACATGAGACGCTCCCCCTACTGAGATACAGGAACGGACATGAGACGCTCCCCCTACTGAGATAAAGGGATGGACATGAGACGCTCCCCCTACTAAGATACAGGGATGGACATGAGACGCTCCCCTTACTGAGATACAGGGATGGACATGAGACGCTCCTCCTACTGAGATACAGGGACGGACATGAGACCCCCCCCCCCTACTGAAATACAGGGACGGACATGAGACGCTCCCCCTACTGAGGTACGAGGATGGACATGAGACGCTCCCCCTACTGAGATACAGGGGCGGACATGAGACGCTCCCCCTACTGAGATACGGGGATGGACATGAGACTCTCCCCCTACTGAGATACAGGGGCGGACATGAGACCCCCCCCCCTACTGAAATACAGGGATGGACATGAGACGCTCCCCCTACTGAGATACTGGGATGGACATGAGACGCTCCCCCTACTGAGATACAGGGACGGACATGAGACGTTCCCCCTACTGAGATACAGGGATGGACATGAGACGTTCCCCCTACTGAGATACAGGGGCGGACATGAGACCCCCCCCCCCTACTGAAATACAGGGATGGACATGAGACGCTCCCCCTACTGAGATACAGGGATGGACATGAGACGCTCCCCCCTTCTAAGATACAGGGATGGACATGAGACGCTCCCCCTACTGAGATAAAGGGTTGGACATGAGACGCTCCACCTACTGAGATACAGGGATGGACATGAGACGCTCCCCCCTACTGAGATACAGGGACGGACATGAGACGCTCCCCCTACTGAGATACGGGGATGGACATGAGACGCTCCCCCTACTGAGATACGGGGATGGACATGAGACTCTCCCCCTACTGAGATACAGGGGCGGACATGAGACCCCCCCCCCTACTGAAATACAGGGATGGACATGAGACGCTCCCCCTACTGAGATACAGGGATGGACATGAGACGCTCCCCCTACTGAGATACAGGGACGGACATGAGACGTTCCCCCTACTGAGATACAGGGATGGACATGAGACGTTCCCCCTACTGAGATACAGGGGCGGACGTGAGACCCCCCTACTGAAATACAGGGATGGACATGAGACGCTCCCCCTACTGAGATACAGGGATGGACATGAGACGCTCCCCCTTCTAAGATACAGGGATGGACATGAGACGTCCCCCTACTGAGATAAAGGGTTGGACATGAGACGCTCCACCTACTGAGATACAGGGATGGACATGAGACGCTCCCCCCTACTGAGATACAGGGACGGACATGAGACGCTCCCCCTACTGAGATACAGGGATGGACATGAGACGCTCCCCCTACTGAGATACAGGGATGGACATGAGACCCCCCCCCCCTACTGAAATACAGGGACGGACATGAGACGCTCCCCCTACTGAGATACAGGGATGGACATGAGAACCCCCCCCCTACTGAAATACAGGGACGGACATGAGACGCTCCCCCTACTGAGGTACGAGGATGGACATGAGACGCTCCCCCTACTGAGATACAGGGGCGGACATGAGACGCTCCCCCTACTGAGATACGGGGATGGACATGAGACGCTCCCCCTACTGAGATACAGGGGCGGACATGAGACCCCCCCCCCTACTGAAATACAGGGATGGACATGAGACGCTCCCCCTACTGAGATACAGGGATAGACATGAGACGCTCCCCCTACTGAGATACAGGGACGGACATGAGACGTTCCCCCTACTGAGATACAGGGATGGACATGAGACGTTCCCCCTACTGAGATACAGAGGCGGACATGAGACCCCCCCTACTGAAATACAGGGATGGACATGAGACGCTCCCCTACTGAGATTCAGGGATGGACATGAGACGCTCCCCCTACTGAGATACAGGGACGGACGTGAGACGCTCCCCCTACTGAGATACAGGGACGGACATGAGACGCTCCCCCTACTGAGATACAGGGATGGGCATGAGACGCTCCTCCCTACTGAGATAAAGGGATGGACATGAGACACCCCTCTCCCCTACTGAGATACAGGGATGGACATGAGACGCTCCCCCTACTGAGATACAGGGACGGACATGAGACGCTCCCCCTACTGAGATAAAGGGATGGACATGAGAAGCTCCCCCTACTGAGATACAGGGATGGACATGAGACGCTCCCCTTACTGAGATACAGGGATGGACATGAGACGCTCCCCCTACTGAGATACAGGGATGGACATGAGACGCTCCCCCCTACTGAGATACAGGGACGGACATGAGACGCTCCCCCTACTGAGATGCAGGGATGGACATAAGACACCCCCCCCCCCCTACTGAGATTCAGGGATGGACATGAGACGCTCCCCCTACTGAGATACAGGGATGGACATGAGACGCTCCCCCTATTGAGATGCAGGGACGCGACTCAGCGCTCCCCCTACTGGGATACAGGGATGGACATGAGACGCTCCCCCCTACTGAGATGCAGAGACGCGACTCAGCGCTCCCAATACTGGGATACAGGGATGGACATGAGACGCTCCCCCTACTGAGATACAGGGATGGACATGAGACGCTCCCCCTACTGAGATACAGGGATGGACATGAGGCGCTCCCCCTACTGAGATGCAGGGATGGACATGAGACACCCCTCCCCCCCCTACTGAGATACAGGGATGGACATGAGACGCTCCCCCTACTGAGATACAGTGGCGGACATGAGACGCGCCTTTTACTGAGATACAGGGATGGACATGAGACGCGCCTTTTACTGAGATACAGGGATGGACATGAGACGCTCCCCCCTACTGGGATGCAGGGACGCGACTCAGCGCTCCCCCTACTGGGATACAGGGATGGACATGAGACGCTCCCCCTACTGAGATACAGGGATGGACATGAGACGCTCCCCCTACTGAGATACAGGGACGGACATGAGACGCTCCCCCTACTGAGATAAAGGGATGGAAATGAGACGCTCCTCCTACTGAGATACAGGGATGGACATGAGACGCTCCCCCTACTGAGATACAGGGACGGACATGAGACGCTCTCCCTACTGAGATAAAGGGGCGGACATGAGACGCGCCTTTTACTGAGATACAGGGATGGACATGAGACGCTCCACCTACTGAGATACAGTGGCGGACATGAGACGCTCCCCCTACTGAGATACAGGGGCGGACATGAGACGCGCCTTTTACTGAGATACCGGGATGGACATGAGACGCTCCCCCTACTGAGATACAGGGACGGACATGAGACGCTCTCCCTACTGAGATAAAGGGACGGACATGAGACGCGCCTTTTACTGAGATACAGGGATGGACATGAGACGCTCCCCCTACTGAGATACAGGGACGGACATGAGACGCTCCCCCTACTGAGATAAAGGGATGGACATGAGACGCTCCCGCTACTGAGATACAGGGATGGACATGAGACGCTCCCCCTACTGAGATACAGGGATGGACATGAGACGCTCCTCCTACTGAGATACAGGGACGGACATGAGACGCTCCCCCTACTGAGATACAGGGATGGGCATGAGACACCCCTCCCCCCCCCCTACTGAGATACAGGGATGGACATGAGACGCTCCTCCCTACTGAGATAAAGGGATGGACATGAGACACCCCTCCCCCCTACTGAGATACAGGGATGGACATGAGACGCTCCCCCTACTGAGATACAGGGATGGACATGAGACGCTCCCCCTATTGAGATGCAGGGACGCGACTCAGCGCTCCCCCTACTGGGATATAGGGATGGACATGAGACGCTCCCCTTACTGAGATACAGGGATGGACATGAGACGCTCCTCCTACTGAGATACAGGGACGGACATGAGACCCCCCCCCCCCCTACTGAAATACAGGGACGGACATGAGACGCTCCCCCTACTGAGGTACGAGGATGGACATGAGACGCTCCCCCTACTGAGATACAGGGGCGGACATGAGACGCTCCCCCTACTGAGATACGGGGATGGACATGAGACTCTCCCCCTACTGAGATACAGGGGCGGACATGAGACCCCCCCCCCCTACTGAAATACAGGGATGGACATGAGACGCTCCCCCTACTGAGATACAGGGACGGACATGAGACGCTCCCCCTACTGAGATAAAGGGGCGGACATGAGACGCGCCTTTTACTGAGATACAGGGATGGACATGAGACGCTCCCCCTACTGAGATACAGGGGCGGACATGAGACGCTCCCCCTACTGAGATACAGGGGCGGACATGAGACGCGCCTTTTACTGAGATACAGGGATGGACATGAGACGCTCCCCCTACTGAGATACAGGAACGGACATGAGACGCTCCCCCTACTGAGATAAAGGGATGGACATGAGACGCTCCCCCTACTAAGATACAGGGATGGACATGAGACGCTCCCCTTACTGAGATACAGGGATGGACATGAGACGCTCCTCCTACTGAGATACAGGGACGGACATGAGACCCCCCCCCCTACTGAAATACAGGGACGGACATGAGACGCTCCCCCTACTGAGGTACGAGGATGGACATGAGACGCTCCCCCTACTGAGATACAGGGGCGGACATGAGACGCTCCCCCAACTGAGATACGGGGATGGACATGAGACTCTCCCCCTACTGAGATACAGGGGCGGACATGAGACCCCCCCCCCCTACTGAAATACAGGGATGGACATGAGACGCTCCCCCTACTGAGATACTGGGATGGACATGAGACGCTCCCCCTACTGAGATACAGGGACGGACATGAGACGTTCCCCCTACTGAGATACAGGGATGGACATGAGACGTTCCCCCTACTGAGATACAGGGGCGGACATGAGACCCCCCCTACTGAAATACAGGGATGGACATGAGACGCTCCCCCTACTGAGATACAGGGATGGACATGAGACGCTCCCCCCTTCTAAGATACAGGGATGGACATGAGACGCTCCCCCTACTGAGATAAAGGGTTGGACATGAGACGCTCCACCTACTGAGAAACAGGGATGGACATGAGACGCTCCCCCCTACTGAGATACAGGGACGGACATGAGACGCTCCCCCTACTGAGATACGGGGATGGACATGAGACGCTCCCCCTACTGAGATACGGGGATGGACATGAGACTCTCCCCCTACTGAGATACAGGGGCGGACATGAGACCCCCCCCCCTACTGAAATACAGGGATGGACATGAGACGCTCCCCCTACTGAGATACAGGGATGGACATGAGACGCTCCCCCTACTGAGATACAGGGACGGACATGAGACGTTCCCCCTACTGAGATACAGGGATGGACATGAGACGTTCCCCCTACTGAGATACAGGGGCGGACGTGAGACCCCCCTACTGAAATACAGGGATGGACATGAGACGCTCCCCCTACTGAGATACAGGGATGGACATGAGACGCTCCCCCTTCTAAGATACAGGGATGGACATGAGACGTCCCCCTACTGAGATAAAGGGTTGGACATGAGACGCTCCACCTACTGAGATACAGGGATGGACATGAGACGCTCCCCCCTACTGAGATACAGGGACGGACATGAGACGCTCCCCCTACTGAGATACAGGGATGGACATGAGACGCTCCCCCTACTGAGATACAGGGATGGACATGAGACCCCCCCCCCTACTGAAATACAGGGACGGACATGAGACGCTCCCCCTACTGAGATACAGGGATGGACATGAGAACCCCCCCTACTGAAATACAGGGACGGACATGAGACGCTCCCCCTACTGAGGTACGAGGATGGACATGAGACGCTCCCCCTACTGAGATACAGGGGCGGACATGAGACGCTCCCCCTACTGAGATACGGGGATGGACATGAGACGCTCCCCCTACTGAGATACAGGGGCGGACATGAGACCCCCCCCTACTGAAATACAGGGATGGACATGAGACGCTCCCCCTACTGAGATACAGGGATAGACATGAGACGCTCCCCCTACTGAGATACAGGGACGGACATGAGACGTTCCCCCTACTGAGATACAGGGATGGACATGAGACGTTCCCCCTACTGAGATACAGAGGCGGACATGAGACCCCCCCCCCTACTGAAATACAGGGATGGACATGAGACGCTCCCCTACTGAGATTCAGGGATGGACATGAGACGCTCCCCCTACTGAGATACAGGGACGGACGTGAGACGCTCCCCCTACTGAGATACAGGGACGGACATGAGACGCTCCCCCTACTGAGATACAGGGATGGGCATGAGACGCTCCTCCCTACTGAGATAAAGGGATGGACATGAGACACCCCTCTCCCCTACTGAGATACAGGGATGGACATGAGACGCTCCCCCTACTGAGATACAGGGACGGACATGAGACGCTCCCCCTACTGAGATAAAGGGATGGACATGAGAAGCTCCCCCTACTGAGATACAGGGATGGACATGAGACGCTCCCCTTACTGAGATACAGGGATGGACATGAGACGCTCCCCCTACTGAGATACAGGGATGGACATGAGACGCTCCCCCCTACTGAGATACAGGGACGGACATGAGACGCTCCCCCTACTGAGATGCAGGGATGGACATAAGACACCCCCCCCCCTACTGAGATTCAGGGATGGACATGAGACGCTCCCCCTACTGAGATACAGGGATGGACATGAGACGCTCCCCCTATTGAGATGCAGGGACGCGACTCAGCGCTCCCCCTACTGGGATACAGGGATGGACATGAGACGCTCCCCCCTACTGAGATGCAGAGACGCGACTCAGCGCTCCCAATACTGGGATACAGGGATGGACATGAGACGCTCCCCCTACTGAGATACAGGGATGGACATGAGACGCTCCCCCTACTGAGATACAGGGATGGACATGAGGCGCTCCCCCTACTGAGATGCAGGGATGGACATGAGACACCCCTCCCCCCCCTACTGAGATACAGGGATGGACATGAGACGCTCCCCCTACTGAGATACAGTGGCGGACATGAGACGCGCCTTTTACTGAGATACAGGGATGGACATGAGACGCGCCTTTTACTGAGATACAGGGATGGACATGAGACGCTCCCCCCTACTGGGATGCAGGGACGCGACTCAGCGCTCCCCCTACTGGGATACAGGGATGGACATGAGACGCTCCCCCTACTGAGATACAGGGATGGACATGAGACGCTCCCCCTACTGAGATACAGGGACGGACATGAGACGCTCCCCCTACTGAGATAAAGGGATGGAAATGAGACGCTCCTCCTACTGAGATACAGGGATGGACATGAGACGCTCCCCCTACTGAGATACAGGGACGGACATGAGACGCTCTCCCTACTGAGATAAAGGGGCGGACATGAGACGCGCCTTTTACTGAGATACAGGGATGGACATGAGACGCTCCACCTACTGAGATACAGTGGCGGACATGAGACGCTCCCCCTACTGAGATACAGGGGCGGACATGAGACGCGCCTTTTACTGAGATACCGGGATGGACATGAGACGCTCCCCCTACTGAGATACAGGGACGGACATGAGACGCTCCCCCTACTGAGATAAAGGGATGGACATGAGACGCTCCCGCTACTGAGATACAGGGATGGACATGAGACGCTCCCCCTACTGAGATACAGGGATGGACATGAGACGCTCCTCCTACTGAGATACAGGGACGGACATGAGACGCTCCCCCTACTGAGATACAGGGATGGGCATGAGACACCCCTCCCCCCCCCCCCTACTGAGATACAGGGATGGACATGAGACGCTCCTCCCTACTGAGATAAAGGGATGGACATGAGACACCCCTCCCCCCTACTGAGATACAGGGATGGACATGAGACGCTCCTCCCTACTGAGATAAAGGGATGGGCATGAGACACCCCTCCCCCCCTACTGAGATACAGGGATGGACATGAGACGCTCCCCCTACTGAGATACAGGGATGGACATGAGACGCTCCTCCCTACTGAGATAAAGGGATGGACATGAGACACCCCTCCCCCCTACTGATATACAGGGATGGATATGAGACGCTCCCCCTACTGAGATACAGGGATGGACATGAGATGCTCCCCCTACTGAGATACAGGGATCGACATGAGACGCTCCCCCTACTGAGATACAGGGGAGGACATGAGACGCTCCCCCTACTGAGATACAGGGATGGACATGAGACGCTCCCCCCTACTGAGATACAGGGATGGACATGAGACGCTCCCCCTACTGAGATAAAGGGTTGGGCATGAGACGCTCCCCCTACTGAGATACAGGGATGGACATGAGACGCTCCCCCCTACTGAGATACAGGGACGGACATGAGACGCTCCCCCTACTGAGATACAGGGATGGACATGAGACGCTCCCCCTACTGAAATACAGGGACGGACATGAGACGCTCCCCCTACTGAGATACAGGGTAGGACATGAGACCCCCCCCCCCTACTGAAATACAGGGACAGACATGAGACGCTCCCCCTACTGAGGTACAAGGATGGACATGAGACGCTCCCCCTACTGAGATACAGGGGCGGACATGAGACGCTCCCCCTACTGAGACACAGGGATGGACATGAGACGCTCCCCCTATTGAGATACAGGGGCGGACATGAGACCCCCCCCCCCTACTGAAATACAGGGATGGACATGTGACGCTCCCCCTACTGAGATACAGGGATAGACATGAGACGCTCCCCCTACTGAGATACAGGGACGGACATGAGACGTTCCACCTACTGAGATATAGGGATGGACATGAGACGTTCCCCCTACTGAGATACAGGGGCGGACATGAGACCCCCTACTGAAATACAGGGATGGACATGAGACGCTCCCCCTACTGAGATACAGGGATGGACATGAGACGCTCCCCCTACTGAGATACAGGGACGGACATGAGACGCTCCCCCTACTGAGATACAGGGATGGACATGAGACGTTCCCCCTACTGAGATACAGGGATGGATATGAGACGCTCCCCCTACTGAGATAAAGGGTTGGACATGAGACGCTCCCCCTACTGAGATACAGGGATGGACATGAGACGCTCCCCCTACTGAGATACAGGGACGGACATGAGACGCTCCCCCTACTGAGATACAGGGATGGACATGAGACGCTCCCCCTACTGAGATACAGGGATGGACATGAGACCCCCCCTACTGAAATACATGGACGGACATGAGACGCTCCCCCTACTGAGATACAGGGATGGACATGAGATACCCCCCCCCCCCCCTACTGAAATACAGGGACGGACATGAGACGCTCCCCCTACTGAGGTACGAGGATGGACATGAGACGCTCGCCCTACTGAGATACAGGGGCGGACATGAGACGCTCCCCCTACTGAGATACGGGGATGGACATGAGACGCTCCCCCTACTGAGATACAGGGGCGGACATGAGACCCCCCCCATACTGAAATACAGGGATGGACATGAGACGCTCCCCTTACTGAGATACAGAGATGGACATGAGACGCTCCCCCCACTGAGATACAGGGACGGACATGAGACGTTCCCCCTACTGAGATACAGGGATGGACATGAGACGTTCCCCCTACTGAGATACAGGGGCGGACATGAGACCCCCCCCCTACTGAAATACAGGGGTGGACATGAGACGCCCCCCCCCTACTGAGATACAGGGATGGACATGAGAGGCCCCCATACTGAGATACAGGGACGGACATGAGACGCTCCCCCTACTGAGATACAGGGATGGACATGAGACGCTCCGCCTACTGAGATGCAGGGACGCGACTCAGCGCTCCCCCTACTGGGATACAGGGATGGACATGAGACGCTCCCCCTACTGAGATACAGGGATGGACATGAGACGCTCCCCCTACTGAGATACAGGGACGGACATGAGACGCTCCCCCTCCTGAGAAAAAGGGATGGACATGAGACGCTCCCCCTACTGAGATACAGGGATGGACATGAGACGCTCCCCCTACTGAGATACAGGGATGGACATGAGACACTCCCCCTACTGAGATACAGGGATGGACATAAGACGCTCCCCCCTACTGAGATACAGGGACGGACATGAGACGCTCCCCCTACTGAGATGCAGGGATGCACATGAGACACCCCTCCCCCACACCCCCCTACTGAGATACAGGGATGGACATAAGACGCTCCCCCTACTGAGATACAGGGATGGACATGAGACGCTCCCCCCTACTGAGATGCAGGGACGCGACTCAGCGCTCCCCCTACTGGGATACAGGGATGGACATGAGACGCTCCCCCTACTGAGATACAGGGATGGACATGAGACGCTCCCCCTACTGAGATACAGGGACGGACATGAGACGCTCCCCCTACTGAGATGCAGGGATGGACATGAGACACCCCTCCCCCCTACTGAGATACAGGGATGGACATGAGACGCTCCCCCTACTGAGATACAGGGGCGGACATGAGACGCACCTTTTACTGAGATACAGGGATGGACATGAGACGCGCCTTTTACTGAGATACAGGAATGTACATGAGACGCTCCCCCTACTGAGATACAGGGGCGGACATGAGACGCGCCTTTTACTGAGATACAGGGATGGACATGAGACGCTCCCCACTACTGAGATGCAGGGACGCGACTCAGCGCTCCCCCTACTGGGATACAGGGATGGACATGAGACGCTCCCCCTACTGAGATACAGGGATGGACATGAGACGCTCCCCCTACTGAGATACAGGGACGGACATGAGACGCTCCCCCTACTGAGATAAAATGATGGAAATGAGACGCTCCCCCTACTGAGATACAGGGATGGACATGAGACGCTCCCCCTACTGAGATACAGGGACGGACATGAGACGCTCCCAATACTGAGATAAAGGGGCGGACATGAGACGCGCCTTTTACTGAGATACAGGGATGGACATGAGACGCCCCCCTACTGAGATACAGGGGCGGACATGAGACGCTCCCCCTACTGAGATACAGGGGCGGACATGAGACGCGCCTTTTACTGAGATACAGGGATGGACATGAGACGCTCCCCCTACTGAGATACAGGAACGGACATGAGACGCTCCCCCTACTGAGATAAAGGGATGGACATGAGACGCTCCCCCTACTAAGATACAGGGATGGACATGAGACGCTCCCCCTACTGAGATACAGGGATGGACATGAGACGCTCCTCCTACTGAGATACAGGGACGGACATGAGACGCTCCCCCTACTGAGATACAGGGATGGACATGAGACACCCCTCCCCCCCCCCTACTGAGGTACAGGGATGGACATGAGACGCTCCTCCCTACTGAGATAAAGGGATGGACATGAGATACCCCTACCCCCTACTGAGATACAGGGATGGACATGAGACGATCCTCCCTACTGAGATAAAGGGATGGACATGAGACACCCCTCCCCCCCTACTGAGATACAGGGATGGACATGAGACGCTCCCCCTACTGAGATACAGGGATGGACAATAGACGCTCCTCCCTACTGAGATAAAGGGATGGACATGATACACCCCTCCCCCCCCCTACTGAGATACAGGGATGGACATGAGACGCTCCCCCTACTGAGATACAGGGATGGACATGAGACGCTCCCCCTACTGAGATACAGGGATGGACATGAGACGCTCCCCCTACTGAGATACAGGGACGGACATGAGACGCTCCCCTTACTGAGATACAGGGATGGACATGAAACGCTCCCCCTACTGAGATACAGGGATGGACATGAGACCCCCCCCCCTACTGAAATACAGGGACGGACATGAGACGCTCCCCCTACTGAGATACAGGGATGGACATGAGACCCCCCCCCCCCCCTACTGAAATACAGGGACGGACATGAGACGCTCCCCCTACTGAGGTACGAGGATGGACATGAGACGCTCCCCCTACTGAGATACAGGGGCGGACATGAGACGCTCCCCCTACTGAGATACGGGGATGGACATGAGACTCTCCCCCTACTGAGATACAGGGGCGGACATGAGACCCCCCCCTACTGAAATACAGGGATGGACATGATACGCTCCCCCTACTGAGATACTGGGATGGACATGAGACGCTCCCCCTACTGAGATACAGGGACGGACATGAGACGTTCCCCCTACTGAGATACAGGGATGGACATGAGACGTTCCCCCTACTGAGATACAGGGGCGGACATGAGACCCCCCCCCCCTACTGAAATACAGGGATGGACATGAGACGCTCCCCTTACTGAGATACAGGGATGGGCATGAGACGCTCCCCCCTTCTAAGATACAGGGATGGACATGAGACGCTCCCCCTACTGAGATAAAGGGTTGGACATGAGACGCTCCACCTACTGAGATACAGGGATGGACATGAGACGCTCCCCCCTACTGAGATACAGGGACGGACATGAGACGCTCCCCCTACTGAGATACGGGGATGGACATGAGACGCTCCCCCTACTGAGATACGGGGATGGACATGAGACTCTCCCCCTACTGAGATACAGGGGCGGACATGAGACCCCCCCTACTGAAATACAGGGATGGACATGAGACGCTCCCCCTACTGAGATACAGGGATGGACATGAGACGCTCCCCCTACTGAGATACAGGGACGGACATGAGACGTTCCCCCTACTGAGATACAGGGATGGACATGAGACGTTCCCCCTACTGAGATACAGGGGCGGACATGAGACCCCCCCTACTGAAATACAGGGATGGACATGAGACGCTCCCCCTACTGAGATACAGGGATGGACATGAGACGCTCTCCCTTCTAAGATACAGGGATGGACATGAGACGTCCCCCTACTGAGATAAAGGGTTGGACATGAGACGCTCCACCTACTGAGATACAGGGATGGACATGAGACGCTCCCCCTTACTGAGATACAGGGACGGACATGAGACGCTCCCCCTACTGAGATACAGGAATGGACATGAGACGCTCCCCCTACTGAGATACAGGGATGGACATGAGACCCCCCCCCTACTGAAATACAGGGACGGACATGAGACGCTCCCCCTACTGAGATACAGGGATGGACATGAGACCCCCCCCCTACTGAAATACAGGGACGGACATGAGACGCTCCCCCTACTGAGGTACGAGGATGGACATGAGACGCTCCCCCTACTGAGATACAGGGGCGGACATGAGACGCTCCCCCTACTGAGATACGGGGATGGACATGAGACGCTCCCCCTACTGAGATACAGGGGCGGACATGAGACCCCCCCCCCCCTCCTGAAATACAGGGATGGACATGAGACGCTCCCCCTACTGAGATACAGGGATAGACATGAGACGCTCCCCTTACTGAGATACAGGGACGGACATGAGACGTTCCCCCTACTGAGATACAGGGATGGACATGAGACGTTCCCCCTACTGAGATACAGAGGCGGACATGAGACCCCCCCCCCCTACTGAAATACAGGGATGGACATGAGACGCTCCCCCTACTGAGATTCAGGGATGGACATGAGACGCTCCCCCTACCGAGATACAGGGACGGACGTGAGACGCTCCCCCTACTGAGATACAGGGACGGACATGAGACGCTCCCCCTACTGAGATACAGGGATGGACATGAGACGCTCCTCCCTACTGAGATAAAGGGATGGACATGAGACACCCCTCTCCCCTACTGAGATACAGGGATGGACATGAGACGCTCCCCCTACTGAGATACAGGGACGGACATGAGACGCTCCCCCTACTGAGATAAAGGGATGGACATGAGAAGCTCCCACTACTGAGATACAGGGATGGACATGAGACGCTCCCCTTACTGAGATACAGGGATGGACATGAGACGCTCCCCCTACTGAGATACAGGGATGGACATGAGACGCTCCCCCCTACTGAGATACAGGGACGGACATGAGACGCTCCCCCTACTGAGATGCAGGGATGGACATGAGACACCCCCCTACTGAGATACAGGGATGGACATGAGACGCTCCCCCTACTGAGATACAGGGATGGACATGAGACGCTCCCCCCTACTGAGATGCAGGGACGCGACTCAGCACTCCCCCTACTGGGATACAGGGATGGACATGAGACGCTCCCCCTACTGAGATACAGGGATGGACATGAGACGCTCCTCCTTACTGAGATAAAGGGATGGACATGAGACACCCCTCCCCTCTACTGAGATACAGGGATGGACATGAAACGCTCCTCCCTACTGAGATAAAGGGATGGGCATGAGACACCCCTCCCCCCTACTGAGATACAGGGATGGACATGAGACGCTCCCCCTACTGAGATACAGGGATGGACATGAGACGCTTCTCCCTACTGAGATAAAGGGATGGACATGAGACACCCCTCCCCCCCCCCTACTGAGATACAGGGATGGACATGAGACGCTCCCCCTACTGAGATACAGGGATGGACATGAGATGCTCCCCCTACTGAGATACAGGGATGGACATGAGACGCTCCCCCTACTGAGATACAGGGACGGACATGAGACGCTCCCCCTACTGAGATACAGGGATGGACATGAGACGCTCCCCCCTACTGAGATACAGGGATGGACATGAGACGCTCCCCCTACTGAGATAAAGGGTTGGACATGAGACGCTCCCCCTACTGAGATACAGGGATGGACATGAGACGCTCCCCCTACTGAGATACAGGGATGGACATGAGACGCTCCTCCTACTGAGATACAGGGACGGACATGAGACGCTCCCCCTACTGGGATACAGGGATGGACATGAGACACCCCTCACCCCCTACTGAGGTACAGGGATGGACATGAGACGCTCCTCCCTACTGAGATAAAGGGATGGACATGAGACACCCCACCCCCCTACTGAGATACAGGGATGGAGATGAGACGATCCTCCCTACTGAGATAAAGGGATGGACATGAGACACCCCTCCCCCCCCCCCCCTACTGAGATACAGGGATGATCATGAGACGCTCCCCCTACTGAGATACAGGGATGGACATCAGACGCTCCTCCCTACTGAGATAAAGGGATGGACATGAGACACCCCTCCCCCCTACTGAGATACAGGGATGGACATGAGACGCTCCCCCTACTGAGATACAGGGATGGACATGAGACGCTCCCCCTACTGAGATACAGGGATGGACATGAGACGCTCCCCCTACTGAGATACAGGGACGGACATGAGACGCTCCCCCTACTGAGATACAGGGATGGACATGAGACGCTCCCCCTACTAAGATACAGGGATGGACATGAGACGCTCCCCCTACTGAGATAAAGGATTGGACATGAGACGCTCTCCCTACTGAGATACAGGGATGGACATGAGACGCTCCCCCCTACTGAGATACAGGGACGGACATGAGACGCTCCCCCTACTGAGATACAGGGATGGACATGAGACGCTTCCCCTACTGAGATACAGGGATGGACATGAGACCCCCCCCCTACTGAAATACAGGGACGGAAATGAGACGCTCCCCCTACTGAGATACAGGGATGGACATGAGACCCCCCCTACTGAAATACAGGGACGGACATGAGACGCTCCCCCTACTGAGGTACGAGGATGGACATGAGACGCTCCCCCTACTGAGATACAGGGATGGACATGAGACCCCCCCCCCCCCCTACTGAAATACAGGGACGGACATGAGACGCTCCCCCTACTGAGGTACGAGGATGGACATGAGACGCTCCCCCTACTGAGATACAGGGGCGGACATGAGACGCTCCCCCTACTGAGATACGGAGATGGACATGAGACGCTCCCCCTGCTGAGATACAGGGGCGGACATGAGACCCCCCCTCCCCCTACTGAAATACAGGGATGGACATGAGACGCTCCCCCTACTGAGATACAGGGATGGACATGAGACACCCCTCCCCCCCCCCCAATACTGAGATACAGGGATAGACATGAGACGCTCCCCCTACTGAGATACAGGGATGGACATGAGACGCTCCCCCTACTGAGATACGGGGATGGACATGAGACGCTCCACCTACTGAGATAAAGGGTTGGACATGAGACGCTCCCCCTACTGAGATACAGGGATGGACATGAGACGCTCCCCCTACTGAGATAGAGGGATGGACATGAGACGCTCCTCCTACTGAGATACAGGGGCGGACATGAGACCCCCCTACTGAAATACAGGGATGGACATGAGACGCTCCCCCTACTGAGATACAGGGATGGACATGAGACGCTCCCCCCTTCTAAGATACAGGGATGGACATGAGACGCTCCCCCTACTGAGATAAAGGGTTGGACATGAGACGCTCCACCTACTGAGATACAGGGATGGACATGAGACGCTCCCCCCTACTGAGATACAGGGACGGACATGAGACGCTCCCCCTACTGAGATACAGGGATGGACATGAGACGCTCCCCCTACTGAGATACAGGGATGGACATGAGACGCTCCCCCTACTGAGATACGGGGATGGACATGAGACGCTCCACCTACTGAGATACAGGGGCGGACATGAGACCCCCCCCCTACTGAAATACAGGGATGGATATGAGACGCTCCCCCTACTGAGATACAGGGATGGACATGAGACGCTCCCCCTACTGAGATACAGGGACGGACATGAGACGTTCCCCCTACTGAGATACAGGGATGGACATGAGACGTTCCCCCTACTGAGATACAGGGGCGGACATGAGACCCCCCCCCCCCCCTACTGAAATACAGGGATGGACATGAGACGCTCCCCCTACTGAGATTCAGGGATGGACATGAGACGCTCCCCCTACTGAGATACAGGGACGGACATGAGACGCTCCCCCTACTGAGATACAGGGACGGACATGAGACGCTCCCTCTACTGAGATACAGGGATGGACATGAGACGCTCCTCCCTACTGAGATAAAGGGATGGACATGAGACACCCCTCCCCCTACTGAGATACAGGGATGGACATGAGACGCTCCCCCTACTGAGATACAGGGACGGACATGAGACGCTCCCCCTACTGAGATAAAGGGATGGACATGAGACGCTCCCCCTACTGAGATAAAGGGATGGACATGAGACGCTCCCCCTACTGAGATACAGGGATGGACATGAGACGCTCCCCCTACTGAGATACAGGGACGGACATGAGACGCTCCCCCTACTGAGATGTAGGGATGCACATGAGACCCCCCCCCCCCTACTGAGATACAGGGATGGACATGAGACGCTCCCCCTACTGAGATACAGGGATGGACATGAGACGCTCCCCCTACTGAGATGCAGGGACGCGACTCAGCGCTCCCCCTACTGGGATACAGGGATGGACATGAGACCCTCCCCCTACTGAGATACAGGGATGGACATGAGACGCTCCCCCTACTGAGATACAGGGACGGACATGAGACGCTCCCCGTACTGAGATGCAGGGATGGACATGAGACACCCCTCCCCCCCCCCTCTACTGAGATACAGGGATGGACATGAGACGCTCCCCCTACTGAGATACAGGGGCGGGTATGAGACGCGCCTTTTACTGAGATACAGGGATGGACATGAGACGCGCCTTTTACTGAGATACAGGGATGTACATGAGACGCTCCCCCTACTGAAATACAGGGACGGACATGAGACGCTCCCCCTACTGAGGTACGAGGATGGACATGAGACGCTCCCCCTTCAGAGATACAGGGGCGGACATGAGACGCTCCCCCTACTGAGATACGGGGATGGACATGAGACGCTCCCACTACTGAGATGCAGGGATGGACATGAGACACCCCTCCCCCCCCCCTACTGAGATACAGGGATGGACATGAAACGCTCCCCCTACTGAGATACAGGGGCGGACATGAGACGCGCCTTTTACTGAGATACAGGGATGGACATGAGACGCGCCTTTTACTGAGATACAGGGATGTACATGAGACGCTCCCCCTACTGAGATACAGGGGCGGACATGAGACGCGCCTTTTACTGAGATACAGGGATGGACATGAGACGCTCCCCCCTACTGAGATGCAGGGACGCGACTCAGCGCTCCCCCTACTGTTTTACAGGGATGGATATGAGACGCTCACCCTACTGAGATACCGAGATGGACATGAGACGCTCCCCCTACTGAGATACAGGGACAGACATGAGACGCTCCCCCTACTGAGATAAAGGGATGGAAATGAGACGCTCCCCCTACTGAGATACAGGGATGGACATGAGACGCTCCCCCTACTGAGATACAGGGACGGACATGAGACACTCCCCCTACTGAGATAAAGGAGCGGATATGAGACGCGCCTTTTACTGAGATTCAGGGATGGACATGAGACGCTCCCCCTACTGAGATACAGGGATGGACATGAGACACCCCTCCCCCCCCTACTGAGATACAGGGATGGACATTAGACGCTCCTCCCTACTGAGATAAAGGGATGGACATGAGACACCCCTCTCCCCTACTGAGATACAGGGACAGGGATGGACATGAGACGCTCCTCCCTACTGAGATAAAGGGATGGACTTGAGACACCCCTCTCCCCCCCCCCCCTACTGAGATACAGGGATGGACATGAGACGCTCCCCCTACTGAGATACAGGGATGGACATGAGACGCTCCTCCCTACTGAGATAAAGGGATGGACATGAGACACCCTCCCCCCCCCAATACTGAGATACAGGGATAGACATGAGACGCTCCCCCTACTGAGATACAGGGATGGACATGAGACGCTCCCCCTACTGAGATACAGGGATGGACATGAGACGCTCCCCCTACTGAGATACAGGGACGGACATGAGACGCTCCCCCTACAGAGATACAGGGATGGACATGAGACGCTCCCCCCTACTGAGATACAGGGATGGACATGAGACGCTCCCCCTACTGAGATAAAGGGTTGGACATGAGACGCTCCCCCTACTGAGATACAGGGATGGACATTAGACGTTCCCCCCTACTGAGATACAGGGACGGACATGAGACGCTCCCCCTACTGATATACAGGGATGGACATGAGACGCTCCCCCTACTGAGATACAGGGATGGACATGAGACCCCCCCCCCCCTACTGAAATACAGGGACGGACATGAGACGCTCCCCCTACTGAGATACAGGGATGGACATGAGACCCCCCCCCCCCTACTGAAATACAGGGACGGACATGAGACGCTCCCCCTACTGAGATACAGGGGCGGACATGATACCCCCCCCCCCCTACTGAAATACAGGGATGGACATGAGACGCTCCCCCTACTGAGATACAGGGATGGACATAAGACGCTCCCCCTACTGAGATACGGGGATGGACATGAGACGCTCCCCCTACTGAGATACAGGGGCGGACATGATACCCCCCCCCCTACTGAAATACAGGGATAGACATGAGACGCTCCCCCTACTGAGATACAGGGATGGACATGAGACGCTCCCCCTACTGAGATACAGGGACGGACATGAGACGTTCCCCCTACTGAGATACAGGGATGGACATGAGACGTTCCCCCTACTGAGATACAGGGGCGGACATGAGACCCCCCCCCCCCTACTGAAATACAGGGATGGACATGAGACGCTCCCCCTACTGAGATACAGGGATGGACATGAGACGCTCCCCCTACTGAGATACAGGGACGGACATGAGACGCTCCCCCTACTGAGATACAGGGATGGACATTGGACACCCCTCCCCCCCCCCCACCCCTACTGAAATACAGGGACGGACATGAGACGCTCCCCCTACTGAAATACAGGGATGGACATGAGACGCTCCCCCTACTGAGATACAGGGATGGACATGAGACGCTCCCCCTACTGAGATACAGGGATGGACATGAGACGCTCCTTCCTACTGAGATGCAGAACGCGACTCAGCGCTCCCCCTACTGGGATACAGGGATGGACATGAGACGCTCCCCCTACTGAGATACAGGGGCGGACATGAGACGCGCCCCCTACTGAGATACAGGGATGGACATGAGACGCTCCCCCTACTGAGATACAGGGATGGACATGAGACGCTCCCCCTACTGAGATACAGGGGGGGACATGAGACGCGCCCTCTACTGAGATACAAGGATGGACATGGGACGCTCCCCCTACTGAGATACAGGGATGGACATGAGACGCTCCCTCTACTGAGATACAGGGATGGACATGAGACGCTCCTTTTACTGAGATACAGGGATGTACATGAGACGCTCCCCCCTACTGAGATACAGGGACGGACATGAGACGCTCCCCTACTGAGATACAGGGACTGACATGAGAAGCTCCCCCTACTGGGATACAGGGATGGACATGAGACGCTCCCCCTACTGAGATACAGGGATGGACATGAGACGCTCCCCCTACTGAGATACAGGGACGGACATGAGACGCTCCCCCTACTGAGATAAAGGGATCGACATGAGACGCTCCCCCTACTGAGATACGGGATGGACATGAGACGCTCCCCCTACTGAGATACAGGGATGGACATGAGACGCTCCTCCTACTGAGATACAGGGACGGGCAGGAGACGCTCCCCCTACTGAGATACAGGCATGGACACGAGACACCCCTCCACCCCCCTACTGAAATACAGGGACGGACATGAGACGCTCCCCCTACTGAAATACAGGGATGGGCATGAGACGCTCCCCCTACTGAGATACAGGGATGGACATGAGACGCTCCTCCCTACTGAGATAAAGGGATGGACATGAGACACCCCTCCCCCCTACTGATATACAGGGATGGATATGAGACGCTCCCCCTACTGAGATACAGGGATGGACATGAGATGCTCCCCCTACTGAGATACAGGGATCGACATGAGACGCTCCCCCTACTGAGATACAGGGGAAGACATGAGACGCTCCCCCTACTGAGATACAGGGATGGACATGAGACGCTCCCCCCTACTGAGATACAGGGATGGACATGAGACGCTCCCCCTACTGAGATAAAGGGTTGGGCATGAGACGCTCCCCCTACTGAGATACAGGGATGGACATGAGACGCTCCCCCCTACTGAGATACAGGGACGGACATGAGACGCTCCCCCTACTGAGATACAGGGATGGACATGAGACGCTCCCCCTACTGAAATACAGGGACGGACATGAGACGCTCCCCCTACTGAGATACAGGGTAGGACATGAGACCCCCCCCCCTACTGAAATACAGGGACAGACATGAGACGCTCCCCCTACTGAGGTACAAGGATGGACATGAGACGCTCCCCCTACTGAGATACAGGGGCGGACATGAGACGCTCCCCCTACTGAGACACAGGGATGGACATGAGACGCTCCCCCTACTGAGATACAGGGGCGGACATGAGACCCCCCCCCTACTGAAATACAGGGATGGACATGTGACGCTCCCCCTACTGAGATACAGGGATAGACATGAGACGCTCCCCCTACTGAGATACAGGGACGGACATGAGACGTTCCACCTACTGAGATATAGGGATGGACATGAGACGTTCCCCCTACTGAGATACAGGGGCGGACATGAGACCCCCTACTGAAATACAGGGATGGACATGAGACGCTCCCCCTACTGAGATACAGGGATGGACATGAGACGCTCCCCCTACTGAGATACAGGGACGGACATGAGACGCTCCCCCTACTGAGATACAGGGATGGACATGAGACGTTCCCCCTACTGAGATACAGGGATGGATATGAGACGCTCCCCCTACTGAGATAAAGGGTTGGACATGAGACGCTCCCCCTACTGAGATACAGGGATGGACATGAGACGCTCCCCCTACTGAGATACAGGGACGGACATGAGACGCTCCCCCTACTGAGATACAGGGATGGACATGAGACGCTCCCCCTACTGAGATACAGGGATGGACATGAGACCCCCCCTACTGAAATACATGGACGGACATGAGACGCTCCCCCTACTGAGATACAGGGATGGACATGAGATACCCCCCCCCCCCTACTGAAATACAGGGACGGACATGAGACGCTCCCCCTACTGAGGTACGAGGATGGACATGAGACGCTCGCCCTACTGAGATACAGGGGCGGACATGAGACGCTCCCCCTACTGAGATACGGGGATGGACATGAGACGCTCCCCCTACTGAGATACAGGGGCGGACATGAGACCCCCCCCCCCCCCATACTGAAATACAGGGATGGACATGAGACGCTCCCCCTACTGAGATACAGAGATGGACATGAGACGCTCCCCCCACTGAGATACAGGGACGGACATGAGACGTTCCCCCTACTGAGATACAGGGATGGAGATGAGACGATCCTCCCTACTGAGATAAAGGGATGGACATGAGACACCCCTCCCCCCCCCCCCTACTGAGATACAGGGATGATCATGAGACGCTCCCCCTACTGAGATACAGGGATGGACATCAGACGCTCCTCCCTACTGAGATAAAGGGATGGACATGAGACACCCCTCCCCCCTACTGAGATACAGGGATGGACATGAGACGCTCCCCCTACTGAGATACAGGGATGGACATGAGACGCTCCCCCTACTGAGATACAGGGATGGACATGAGACGCTCCCCCTACTGAGATACAGGGACGGACATGAGACGCTCCCCCTACTGAGATACAGGGATGGACATGAGACGCTCCCCCTACTAAGATACAGGGATGGACATGAGACGCTCCCCCTACTGAGATAAAGGATTGGACATGAGACGCTCTCCCTACTGAGATACAGGGATGGACATGAGACGCTCCCCCCTACTGAGATACAGGGACGGACATGAGACGCTCCCCCTACTGAGATACAGGGATGGACATGAGACGCTTCCCCTACTGAGATACAGGGATGGACATGAGACCCCCCCCCTACTGAAATACAGGGACGGAAATGAGACGCTCCCCCTACTGAGATACAGGGATGGACATGAGACCCCCCCTACTGAAATACAGGGACGGACATGAGACGCTCCCCCTACTGAGGTACGAGGATGGACATGAGACGCTCCCCCTACTGAGATACAGGGATGGACATGAGACCCCCCCCCCCTACTGAAATACAGGGACGGACATGAGACGCTCCCCCTACTGAGGTACGAGGATGGACATGAGACGCTCCCCCTACTGAGATACAGGGGCGGACATGAGACGCTCCCCCTACTGAGATACGGAGATGGACATGAGACGCTCCCCCTGCTGAGATACAGGGGCGGACATGAGACCCCCCCTCCCCCTACTGAAATACAGGGATGGACATGAGACGCTCCCCCTACTGAGATACAGGGATGGACATGAGACACCCCTCCCCCCCCCCCAATACTGAGATACAGGGATAGACATGAGACGCTCCCCCTACTGAGATACAGGGATGGACATGAGACGCTCCCCCTACTGAGATACGGGGATGGACATGAGACGCTCCACCTACTGAGATAAAGGGTTGGACATGAGACGCTCCCCCTACTGAGATACAGGGATGGACATGAGACGCTCCCCCTACTGAGATAGAGGGATGGACATGAGACGCTCCTCCTACTGAGATACAGGGGCGGACATGAGACCCCCCTACTGAAATACAGGGATGGACATGAGACGCTCCCCCTACTGAGATACAGGGATGGACATGAGACGCTCCCCCCTTCTAAGATACAGGGATGGACATGAGACGCTCCCCCTACTGAGATAAAGGGTTGGACATGAGACGCTCCACCTACTGAGATACAGGGATGGACATGAGACGCTCCCCCCTACTGAGATACAGGGACGGACATGAGACGCTCCCCCTACTGAGATACAGGGATGGACATGAGACGCTCCCCCTACTGAGATACAGGGATGGACATGAGACGCTCCCCCTACTGAGATACGGGGATGGACATGAGACGCTCCACCTACTGAGATACAGGGGCGGACATGAGACCCCCCCCCTACTGAAATACAGGGATGGATATGAGACGCTCCCCCTACTGAGATACAGGGATGGACATGAGACGCTCCCCCTACTGAGATACAGGGACGGACATGAGACGTTCCCCCTACTGAGATACAGGGATGGACATGAGACGTTCCCCCTACTGAGATACAGGGGCGGACATGAGACCCCCCCCCCTACTGAAATACAGGGATGGACATGAGACGCTCCCCCTACTGAGATTCAGGGATGGACATGAGACGCTCCCCCTACTGAGATACAGGGACGGACATGAGACGCTCCCCCTACTGAGATACAGGGACGGACATGAGACGCTCCCTCTACTGAGATACAGGGATGGACATGAGACGCTCCTCCCTACTGAGATAAAGGGATGGACATGAGACACCCCTCCCCCTACTGAGATACAGGGATGGACATGAGACGCTCCCCCTACTGAGATACAGGGACGGACATGAGACGCTCCCCCTACTGAGATAAAGGGATGGACATGAGACGCTCCCCCTACTGAGATAAAGGGATGGACATGAGACGCTCCCCCTACTGAGATACAGGGATGGACATGAGACGCTCCCCCTACTGAGATACAGGGACGGACATGAGACGCTCCCCCTACTGAGATGTAGGGATGCACATGAGACCCCCCCCCCCCTACTGAGATACAGGGATGGACATGAGACGCTCCCCCTACTGAGATACAGGGATGGACATGAGACGCTCCCCCTACTGAGATGCAGGGACGCGACTCAGCGCTCCCCCTACTGGGATACAGGGATGGACATGAGACCCTCCCCCTACTGAGATACAGGGATGGACATGAGACGCTCCCCCTACTGAGATACAGGGACGGACATGAGACGCTCCCCGTACTGAGATGCAGGGATGGACATGAGACACCCCTCCCCCCCCCTCTACTGAGATACAGGGATGGACATGAGACGCTCCCCCTACTGAGATACAGGGGCGGGTATGAGACGCGCCTTTTACTGAGATACAGGGATGGACATGAGACGCGCCTTTTACTGAGATACAGGGATGTACATGAGACGCTCCCCCTACTGAAATACAGGGACGGACATGAGACGCTCCCCCTACTGAGGTACGAGGATGGACATGAGACGCTCCCCCTTCAGAGATACAGGGGCGGACATGAGACGCTCCCCCTACTGAGATACGGGGATGGACATGAGACGCTCCCACTACTGAGATGCAGGGATGGACATGAGACACCCCTCCCCCCCCCTACTGAGATACAGGGATGGACATGAAACGCTCCCCCTACTGAGATACAGGGGCGGACATGAGACGCGCCTTTTACTGAGATACAGGGATGGACATGAGACGCGCCTTTTACTGAGATACAGGGATGTACATGAGACGCTCCCCCTACTGAGATACAGGGGCGGACATGAGACGCGCCTTTTACTGAGATACAGGGATGGACATGAGACGCTCCCCCCTACTGAGATGCAGGGACGCGACTCAGCGCTCCCCCTACTGTTTTACAGGGATGGATATGAGACGCTCACCCTACTGAGATACCGAGATGGACATGAGACGCTCCCCCTACTGAGATACAGGGACAGACATGAGACGCTCCCCCTACTGAGATAAAGGGATGGAAATGAGACGCTCCCCCTACTGAGATACAGGGATGGACATGAGACGCTCCCCCTACTGAGATACAGGGACGGACATGAGACACTCCCCCTACTGAGATAAAGGAGCGGATATGAGACGCGCCTTTTACTGAGATTCAGGGATGGACATGAGACGCTCCCCCTACTGAGATACAGGGATGGACATGAGACACCCCTCCCCCCCCTACTGAGATACAGGGATGGACATTAGACGCTCCTCCCTACTGAGATAAAGGGATGGACATGAGACACCCCTCTCCCCTACTGAGATACAGGGACAGGGATGGACATGAGACGCTCCTCCCTACTGAGATAAAGGGATGGACTTGAGACACCCCTCTCCCCCCCCCCCCTACTGAGATACAGGGATGGACATGAGACGCTCCCCCTACTGAGATACAGGGATGGACATGAGACGCTCCTCCCTACTGAGATAAAGGGATGGACATGAGACACCCTCCCCCCCCCAATACTGAGATACAGGGATAGACATGAGACGCTCCCCCTACTGAGATACAGGGATGGACATGAGACGCTCCCCCTACTGAGATACAGGGATGGACATGAGACGCTCCCCCTACTGAGATACAGGGACGGACATGAGACGCTCCCCCTACAGAGATACAGGGATGGACATGAGACGCTCCCCCCTACTGAGATACAGGGATGGACATGAGACGCTCCCCCTACTGAGATAAAGGGTTGGACATGAGACGCTCCCCCTACTGAGATACAGGGATGGACATTAGACGTTCCCCCCTACTGAGATACAGGGACGGACATGAGACGCTCCCCCTACTGATATACAGGGATGGACATGAGACGCTCCCCCTACTGAGATACAGGGATGGACATGAGACCCCCCCCCCCTACTGAAATACAGGGACGGACATGAGACGCTCCCCCTACTGAGATACAGGGATGGACATGAGACCCCCCCCCCCCTACTGAAATACAGGGACGGACATGAGACGCTCCCCCTACTGAGATACAGGGGCGGACATGATACCCCCCCCCCTACTGAAATACAGGGATGGACATGAGACGCTCCCCCTACTGAGATACAGGGATGGACATAAGACGCTCCCCCTACTGAGATACGGGGATGGACATGAGACGCTCCCCCTACTGAGATACAGGGGCGGACATGATACCCCCCCCCTACTGAAATACAGGGATAGACATGAGACGCTCCCCCTACTGAGATACAGGGATGGACATGAGACGCTCCCCCTACTGAGATACAGGGACGGACATGAGACGTTCCCCCTACTGAGATACAGGGATGGACATGAGACGTTCCCCCTACTGAGATACAGGGGCGGACATGAGACCCCCCCCCCCCCTACTGAAATACAGGGATGGACATGAGACGCTCCCCCTACTGAGATACAGGGATGGACATGAGACGCTCCCCCTACTGAGATACAGGGACGGACATGAGACGCTCCCCCTACTGAGATACAGGGATGGACATTGGACACCCCTCCCCCCCCCCCCCCACCCCTACTGAAATACAGGGACGGACATGAGACGCTCCCCCTACTGAAATACAGGGATGGACATGAGACGCTCCCCCTACTGAGATACAGGGATGGACATGAGACGCTCCCCCTACTGAGATACAGGGATGGACATGAGACGCTCCTTCCTACTGAGATGCAGAACGCGACTCAGCGCTCCCCCTACTGGGATACAGGGATGGACATGAGACGCTCCCCCTACTGAGATACAGGGGCGGACATGAGACGCGCCCCCTACTGAGATACAGGGATGGACATGAGACGCTCCCCCTACTGAGATACAGGGATGGACATGAGACGCTCCCCCTACTGAGATACAGGGGGGGACATGAGACGCGCCCTCTACTGAGATACAAGGATGGACATGGGACGCTCCCCCTACTGAGATACAGGGATGGACATGAGACGCTCCCTCTACTGAGATACAGGGATGGACATGAGACGCTCCTTTTACTGAGATACAGGGATGTACATGAGACGCTCCCCCCTACTGAGATACAGGGACGGACATGAGACGCTCCCCTACTGAGATACAGGGACTGACATGAGAAGCTCCCCCTACTGGGATACAGGGATGGACATGAGACGCTCCCCCTACTGAGATACAGGGATGGACATGAGACGCTCCCCCTACTGAGATACAGGGACGGACATGAGACGCTCCCCCTACTGAGATAAAGGGATCGACATGAGACGCTCCCCCTACTGAGATACGGGATGGACATGAGACGCTCCCCCTACTGAGATACAGGGATGGACATGAGACGCTCCTCCTACTGAGATACAGGGACGGGCAGGAGACGCTCCCCCTACTGAGATACAGGCATGGACACGAGACACCCCTCCACCCCCCTACTGAAATACAGGGACGGACATGAGACGCTCCCCCTACTGAAATACAGGGATGGGCATGAGACGCTCCCCCTACTGAGATACAGGGATGGACATGAGACGCTCCTCCCTACTGAGATAAAGGGATGGACATGAGACACCCCTCCCCCCTACTGATATACAGGGATGGATATGAGACGCTCCCCCTACTGAGATACAGGGATGGACATGAGATGCTCCCCCTACTGAGATACAGGGATCGACATGAGACGCTCCCCCTACTGAGATACAGGGGAAGACATGAGACGCTCCCCCTACTGAGATACAGGGATGGACATGAGACGCTCCCCCCTACTGAGATACAGGGATGGACATGAGACGCTCCCCCTACTGAGATAAAGGGTTGGGCATGAGACGCTCCCCCTACTGAGATACAGGGATGGACATGAGACGCTCCCCCCTACTGAGATACAGGGACGGACATGAGACGCTCCCCCTACTGAGATACAGGGATGGACATGAGACGCTCCCCCTACTGAAATACAGGGACGGACATGAGACGCTCCCCCTACTGAGATACAGGGTAGGACATGAGACCCCCCCCCTACTGAAATACAGGGACAGACATGAGACGCTCCCCCTACTGAGGTACAAGGATGGACATGAGACGCTCCCCCTACTGAGATACAGGGGCGGACATGAGACGCTCCCCCTACTGAGACACAGGGATGGACATGAGACGCTCCCCCTACTGAGATACAGGGGCGGACATGAGACCCCCCCCCTACTGAAATACAGGGATGGACATGTGACGCTCCCCCTACTGAGATACAGGGATAGACATGAGACGCTCCCCCTACTGAGATACAGGGACGGACATGAGACGTTCCACCTACTGAGATATAGGGATGGACATGAGACGTTCCCCCTACTGAGATACAGGGGCGGACATGAGACCCCCTACTGAAATACAGGGATGGACATGAGACGCTCCCCCTACTGAGATACAGGGATGGACATGAGACGCTCCCCCTACTGAGATACAGGGACGGACATGAGACGCTCCCCCTACTGAGATACAGGGATGGACATGAGACGTTCCCCCTACTGAGATACAGGGATGGATATGAGACGCTCCCCCTACTGAGATAAAGGGTTGGACATGAGACGCTCCCCCTACTGAGATACAGGGATGGACATGAGACGCTCCCCCTACTGAGATACAGGGACGGACATGAGACGCTCCCCCTACTGAGATACAGGGATGGACATGAGACGCTCCCCCTACTGAGATACAGGGATGGACATGAGACCCCCCCTACTGAAATACATGGACGGACATGAGACGCTCCCCCTACTGAGATACAGGGATGGACATGAGATACCCCCCCCCCCCTACTGAAATACAGGGACGGACATGAGACGCTCCCCCTACTGAGGTACGAGGATGGACATGAGACGCTCGCCCTACTGAGATACAGGGGCGGACATGAGACGCTCCCCCTACTGAGATACGGGGATGGACATGAGACGCTCCCCCTACTGAGATACAGGGGCGGACATGAGACCCCCCCCCCCCCCCATACTGAAATACAGGGATGGACATGAGACGCTCCCCCTACTGAGATACAGAGATGGACATGAGACGCTCCCCCCACTGAGATACAGGGACGGACATGAGACGTTCCCCCTACTGAGATACAAGGATGGACATGAGACGTTCCCCCTACTGAGATACAGGGGCGGACATGAGACCCCCCCCCCTACTGAAATACAGGGGTGGACATGAGACGCCCCCCCCCCCTACTGAGATACAGGGATGGACATGAGAGGCCCCCATACTGAGATACAGGGACGGACATGAGACGCTCCCCCTACTGAGATACAGGGATGGACATGAGACGCTCCCCCTACTGAGATGCAGGGACGCGACTCAGCGCTCCCCCTACTGGGATACAGGGATGGACATGAGACGCTCCCCCTACTGAGATACAGGGATGGACATGAGACGCTCCCCCTACTGAGATACAGGGACGGACATGAGACGCTCCCCCTACTGAGAAAAAGGGATGGACATGAGACGCTCCCCCTACTGAGATACAGGGATGGACATGAGACGCTCCCCCTACTGAGATACAGGGATGGACATGAGACACTCCCCCTACTGAGATACAGGGATGGACATAAGACGCTCCCCCCTACTGAGATACAGGGACGGACATGAGACGCTCCCCCTACTGAGATGCAGGGATGCACATGAGACACCCCTCCCCCACACCCCCCTACTGAGATACAGGGATGGACATAAGACGCTCCCCCTACTGAGATACAGGGATGGACATGAGACGCTCCCCCCTACTGAGATACAGGGACGCGACTCAGCGCTCCCCCTACTGGGATACAGGGATGGACATGAGACGCTCCCCCTACTGAGATACAGGGATGGACATGAGACGCTCCCCCTACTGAGATACAGGGACGGACATGAGACGCTCCCCCTACTGAGATGCAGGGATGGACATGAGACACCCCTCCCCCCCTACTGAGATACAGGGATGGACATGAGACGCTCCCCCTACTGAGATACAGGGGCGGACATGAGACGCACCTTTTACTGAGATACAGGGATGGACATGAGACGCGCCTTTTACTGAGATACAGGAATGTACATGAGACGCTCCCCCTACTGAGATACAGGGGCGGACATGAGACGCGCCTTTTACTGAGATACAGGGATGGACATGAGACGCTCCCCACTACTGAGATGCAGGGACGCGACTCAGCGCTCCCCCTACTGGGATACAGGGATGGACATGAGACGCTCCCCCTACTGAGATACAGGGATGGACATGAGACGCTCCCCCTACTGAGATACAGGGACGGACATGAGACGCTCCCCCTACTGAGATAAAATGATGGAAATGAGACGCTCCCCCTACTGAGATACAGGGATGGACATGAGACGCTCCCCCTACTGAGATACAGGGACGGACATGAGACGCTCCCCCTACTGAGATAAAGGGGCGGACATGAGACGCGCCTTTTACTGAGATACAGGGATGGACATGAGACGCTCCCCCTACTGAGATACAGGGGCGGACATGAGACGCTCCCCCTACTGAGATACAGGGGCGGACATGAGACGCGCCTTTTACTGAGATACAGGGATGGACATGAGACGCTCCCCCTACTGAGATACAGGAACGGAGATGAGACGCTCCCCCTACTGAGATAAAGGGATGGACATGAGACGCTCCCCCTACTAAGATACAGGGATGGACATGAGACGCTCCCCCTACTGAGATACAGGGATGGACATGAGACGCTCCTCCTACTGAGATACAGGGACGGACATGAGACGCTCCCCCTACTGAGATACAGGGATGGACATGAGACACCCCTCCCCCCCCTTACTGAGGTACAGGGATGGACATGAGACGCTCCTCCCTACTGAGATAAAGGGATGGACATGAGATACCCCTACCCCCTACTGAGATACAGGGATGGACATGAGACGATCCTCCCTACTGAGATAAAGGGATGGACATGAGACACCCCTCCCCCCTACTGAGATACAGGGATGGACATGAGACGCTCCCCCTACTGAGATACAGGGATGGACATGAGACGCTCCTCCCTACTGAGATAAAGGGATGGACATGATACACCCCTCCCCCCCCCCCTACTGAGATACAGGGATGGACATGAGACGCTCCCCCTACTGAGATACAGGGATGGACATGAGACGCTCTCCCTACTGAGATACAGGGATGGACATGAGACGCTCCCCCTACTGAGATACAGGGACGGACATGATACGCTCCCCCTACTGAGATACAGGGATGGACATGAGACGCTCCCCCTACTGAGATACAGGGATGGACATGAGACCCCCCCCCCCCTACTGAAATACAGGGACGGACATGAGACGCTCCCCCTACTGAGATACAGGGATGGACATGAGACCCCCCCCCCCTACTGAAATACAGGGACGGACATGAGACGCTCCCCCTACTGAGGTACGAGGATGGACATGAGACGCTCCCCCTACTGAGATACAGGGGCGGACATGAGACGCTCCCCCTACTGAGATACGGGGATGGACATGAGACTCTCCCCCTACTGAGATACAGGGGCGGACATGAGACCCCCCCCCCCCCCCTACTGAAATACAGGGATGGACATGAGACGCTCCCCCTACTGAGATACTGGGATGGACATGAGACGCTCCCCCTACTGAGATACAGGGACGGACATGAGACGTTCCCCCTACTGAGATACAGGGATGGACATGAGACGTTCCCCCTACTGAGATACAGGGGCGGACATGAGACCCCCCCCCTACTGAAATACAGGGATGGACATGAGACGCTCCCCTTACTGAGATACAGGGATGGGCATGAGACGCTCCCCCCTTCTAAGATACAGGGATGGACATGAGACGCTCCCCCTACTGAGATAAAGGGTTGGACATGAGACGCTCCACCTACTGAGATACAGGGATGGACATGAGACGCTCCCCCCTACTGAGATACAGGGACGGACATGAGACGCTCCCCCTACTGAGATACGGGGATGGACATGAGACGCTCCCCCTACTGAGATACGGGGATGGACATGAGACTCTCCCCCTACTGAGATACAGGGGCGGACATGA
This sequence comes from Chirona hameri, assembly GCA_036785665.1. Classification (NCBI taxonomy): domain Eukaryota; kingdom Metazoa; phylum Arthropoda; class Thecostraca; order Balanomorpha; family Balanidae; genus Chirona; species Chirona hameri. Next base: position 69,067 of record JAXIVJ010000295.1, on the reverse strand, counting down.
GACCCCCCCTACTGAAATACAGGGATGGACATGAGACGCTCCCCCTACTGAGATACAGGGATGGACATGAGACGCTCCCCCTACTGAGATACAGGGACGGACATGAGACGTTCCCCCTACTGAGATACAGGGATGGACATGAGACGTTCCCCCTACTGAGATACAGGGGCGGACATGAGACCCCCCCTACTGAAATACAGGGATGGACATGAGACGCTCCCCCTACTGAGATACAGGGATGGACATGAGACGCTCTCCCTTCTAAGATACAGGGATGGACATGAGACGTCCCCCTACTGAGATAAAGGGTTGGACATGAGACGCTCCACCTACTGAGATACAGGGATGGACATGAGACGCTCCCCCCTACTGAGATACAGGGACGGACATGAGACGCTCCCCCTACTGAGATACAGGAATGGACATGAGACGCTCCCCCTACTGAGATACAGGGATGGACATGAGACCCCCCCTACTGAAATACAGGGACGGACATGAGACGCTCCCCCTACTGAGATACAGGGATGGACATGAGACCCCCCCCCCCCTACTGAAATACAGGGACGGACATGAGACGCTCCCCCTACTGAGGTACGAGGATGGACATGAGACGCTCCCCCTACTGAGATACAGGGGCGGACATGAGACGCTCCCCCTACTGAGATACGGGGATGGACATGAGACGCTCCCCCTACTGAGATACAGGGGCGGACATGAGACCCCCCCCCCCCCCTCCTGAAATACAGGGATGGACATGAGACGCTCCCCCTACTGAGATACAGGGATAGACATGAGACGCTCCCCTTACTGAGATACAGGGACGGACATGAGACGTTCCCCCTACTGAGATACAGGGATGGACATGAGACGTTCCCCCTACTGAGATACAGAGGCGGACATGAGACCCCCCCCCCCCCCTACTGAAATACAGGGATGGACATGAGACGCTCCCCCTACTGAGATTCAGGGATGGACATGAGACGCTCCCCCTACCGAGATACAGGGACGGACGTGAGACGCTCCCCCTACTGAGATACAGGGACGGACATGAGACGCTCCCCCTACTGAGATACAGGGATGGACATGAGACGCTCCTCCCTACTGAGATAAAGGGATGGACATGAGACACCCCTCTCCCCTACTGAGATACAGGGATGGACATGAGACGCTCCCCCTACTGAGATACAGGGACGGACATGAGACGCTCCCCCTACTGAGATAAAGGGATGGACATGAGAAGCTCCCACTACTGAGATACAGGGATGGACATGAGACGCTCCCCTTACTGAGATACAGGGATGGACATGAGACGCTCCCCCTACTGAGATACAGGGATGGACATGAGACGCTCCCCCCTACTGAGATACAGGGACGGACATGAGACGCTCCCCCTACTGAGATGCAGGGATGGACATGAGACACCCCCCTACTGAGATACAGGGATGGACATGAGACGCTCCCCCTACTGAGATACAGGGATGGACATGAGACGCTCCCCCCTACTGAGATGCAGGGACGCGACTCAGCACTCCCCCTACTGGGATACAGGGATGGACATGAGACGCTCCCCCTACTGAGATACAGGGATGGACATGAGACGCTCCTCCTTACTGAGATAAAGGGATGGACATGAGACACCCCTCCCCTCTACTGAGATACAGGGATGGACATGAAACGCTCCTCCCTACTGAGATAAAGGGATGGGCATGAGACACCCCTCCCCCCTACTGAGATACAGGGATGGACATGAGACGCTCGCCCTACTGAGATACAGGGATGGACATGAGACGCTTCTCCCTACTGAGATAAAGGGATGGACATGAGACACCCCTCCCCCCCTACTGAGATACAGGGATGGACATGAGACGCTCCCCCTACTGAGATACAGGGATGGACATGAGATGCTCCCCCTACTGAGATACAGGGATGGACATGAGACGCTCCCCCTACTGAGATACAGGGACGGACATGAGACGCTCCCCCTACTGAGATACAGGGATGGACATGAGACGCTCCCCCCCTACTGAGATACAGGGATGGACATGAGACGCTCCCCCTACTGAGATAAAGGGTTGGACATGAGACGCTCCCCCTACTGAGATACAGGGATGGACATGAGACGCTCCCCATACTGAGATACAGGGATGGACATGAGACGCTCCTCCTACTGAGATACAGGGACGGACATGAGACGCTCCCCCTACTGGGATACAGGGATGGACATGAGACACCCCTCACCCCCTAATGAGGTACAGGGATGGACATGAGACGCTCCTCCCTACTGAGATAAAGGGATGGACATGAGACACCCCACCCCCCTACTGAGATACAGGGATGGACATGAGACGATCCTCCCTACTGAGATAAAGGGATGGACATGAGACACCCCTCCCCCCCCCCCCCTACTGAGATACAGGGATGATCATGAGACGCTCCCCCTACTGAGATACAGGGATGGACATCAGACGCTCCTCCCTACTGAGATAAAGGGATGGACATGAGACACCCCTCCCCCCTACTGAGACACAGGGATGGACATGAGACGCTCCCCCTACTGAGATACAGGGATGGACATGAGACGCTCCCCCTACTGAGATACAGGGATGGACATGAGACGCTCCCCCTACTGAGATACAGGGACGGACATGAGACGCTCCCCCTACTGAGATACAGGGATGGACATGAGACGCTCCCCCTACTAAGATACAGGGATGGACATGAGACGCTCCCCCTACTGAGATAAAGGATTGGACATGAGACGCTCTCCCTACTGAGATACAGGGATGGACATGAGACGCTCCCCCCTACTGAGATACAGGGACGGACATGAGACGCTCCCCCTACTGAGATACAGGGATGGACATGAGACGCTTCCCCTACTGAGATACAGGGATGGACATGAGACCCCCCCTACTGAAATACAGGGACGGAAATGAGACGCTCCCCCTACTGAGATACAGGGATGGACATGAGACCCCCCCTACTGAAATACAGGGACGGACATGAGACGCTCCCCCTACTGAGGTACGAGGATGGACATGAGACGCTCCCCCTACTGAGATACAGGGATGGACATGAGACCCCCCCCCCCTACTGAAATACAGGGACGGACATGAGACGCTCCCCCTACTGAGGTACGAGGATGGACATGAGACGCTCCCCCTACTGAGATACAGGGGCGGACATGAGACGCTCCCCCTACTGAGATACGGAGATGGACATGAGACGCTCCCCCTACTGAGATACAGGGGCGGACATGAGACCCCCCCCCCCCCCCCCTACTGAAATACAGGGATGGACATGAGACGCTCCCCCTACTGAGATACAGGGATGGACATGAGACACCCCTCCCCCCAATACTGAGATACAGGGATAGACATGAGACGCTCCCCCTACTGAGATACAGGGATGGACATGAGACGCTCCCCCTACTGAGATACGGGGATGGACATGAGACGCTCCACCTACTGAGATAAAGGGTTGGACATGAGACGCTCCCCCTACTGAGATACAGGGATGGACATGAGACGCTCCCCCTACTGAGATAGAGGGATGGACATGAGACGCTCCTCCTACTGAGATACAGGGGCGGACATGAGACCCCCCTACTGAAATACAGGGATGGACATGAGACGCTCCCCCTACTGAGATACAGGGATGGACATGAGACGCTCCCCCTTCTAAGATACAGGGATGGACATGAGACGCTCCCCCTACTGAGATAAAGGGTTGGACATGAGACGCTCCACCTACTGAGATACAGGGATGGACATGAGACGCTCCCCCCTACTGAGATACAGGGACGGACATGAGACGCTCCCCCTACTGAGATACAGGGATGGACATGAGACGCTCCCCCTACTGAGATACAGGGATGGACATGAGACGCTCCCCCTACTGAGATACGGGGATGGACATGAGACGCTCCACCTACTGAGATACAGGGGCGGACATGAGACCCCCCCCCCTACTGAAATACAGGGATGGATATGAGACGCTCCCCCTACTGAGATACAGGGATGGACATGAGACGCTCCCCCTACTGAGATACAGGGACGGACATGAGACGTTCCCCCTACTGAGATACAGGGATGGACATGAGACGTTCCCCCTACTGAGATACAGGGGCGGACATGAGACCCCCCCCCTACTGAAATACAGGGATGGACATGAGACGCTCCCCCTACTGAGATTCAGGGATGGACATGAGACGCTCCCCCTACTGAGATACAGGGACGGACATGAGACGCTCCCCCTACTGAGATACAGGGACGGACATGAGACGCTCCCCCTACTGAGATACAGGGATGGACATGATACGCTCCTCCCTACTGAGATAAAGGGATGGACATGAGACACCCCTCCCCCTACTGAGATACAGGGATGGACATGAGACGCTCCCCCTACTGAGATACAGGGACGGACATGAGACGCTCCCCCTACTGAGATAAAGGGATGGACATGAGACGCTCCCCCTACTGAGATACAGGGATGGACATGAGACGCTCCCCCTACTGAGATACAGGGATGGACATGAGACGCTCCCCCTACTGAGATACAGGGATGGACATGAGACGCTCCCCCCTACTGAGATACAGGGACGGACATGAGACGCTCCCCCTACTGAGATGTAGGGATGCACATGAGACCCCCCCCCCCCTACTGAGATACAGGGATGGACATGAGACGCTCCCCCTACTGAGATACAGGGATGGACATGAGACGCTCCCCCTACTGAGATGCAGGGACGCGACTCAGCGCTCCCCCTACTGGGATACAGGGATGGACATGAGACCCTCCCCCTACTGAGATACAGGGATGGACATGAGACGCTCCCCCTACTGAAATACAGGGACGGACATGAGACGCTCCCCCTACTGAGGTACGAGGATGGACATGAGACGCTCCCCCTTCAGAGATACAGGGGCGGACATGAGACGCTCCCCCTACTGAGATACGGGGATGGACATGAGACGCTCCCACTACTGAGATGCAGGGATGGACATGAGACACCCCTCCCCCCCCCCTACTGAGATACAGGGATGGACATGAAACGCTCCCCCTACTGAGATACAGGGGCGGACATGAGACGCGCCTTTTACTGAGATACAGGGATGGACATGAGACGCGCCTTTTACTGAGATACAGGGATGTACATGAGACGCTCCCCCTACTGAGATACAGGGGCGGACATGAGACGCGCCTTTTACTGAGATACAGGGATGGACATGAGACGCTCCCCCCTACTGAGATGCAGGGACGCGACTCAGCGCTCCCCCTACTGTTTTACAGGGATGGATATGAGACGCTCACCCTACTGAGATACCGAGATGGACATGAGACGCTCCCCCTACTGAGATACAGGGACGGACATGAGACGCTCCCCCTACTGAGATAAAGGGATGGAAATGAGACGCTCCCCCTACTGAGATACAGGGATGGACATGAGACGCTCCCCCTACTGAGATACAGGGACGGACATGAGACACTCCCCCTACTGAGATAAAGGAGCGGATATGAGACGCGCCTTTTACTGAGATTCAGGGATGGACATGAGACGCTCCCCCTACTGAGATACAGGGATGGACATGAGACACCCCTCCCCCCCCCCCCCTACTGAGATACAGGGATGGACATTAGACGCTCCTCCCTACTGAGATAAAGGGATGGACATGAGACACCCCTCTCCCCTACTGAGATACAGGGACAGGGATGGACATGAGACGCTCCTCCCTACTGAGATAAAGGGATGGACTTGAGACACCCCTCTCCCCCCCCTACTGAGATACAGGGATGGACATGAGACGCTCCCCCTACTGAGATACAGGGATGGACATGAGACGCTCCTCCCTACTGAGATAAAGGGATGGACATGAGACACCCCTCCCCCCCCCCCCCCAATACTGAGATACAGGGATAGACATGAGACGCTCCCCCTACTGAGATACAGGGATGGACATGAGACGCTCCCCCTACTGAGATACAGGGATGGACATGAGACGCTCCCCCTACTGAGATACAGGGACGGACATGAGACGCTCCCCCTACAGAGATACAGGGATGGACATGAGACGCTCCCCCCTACTGAGATACAGGGATGGACATGAGACGCTCCCCCTACTGAGATAAAGGGTTGGACATGAGACGCTCCCCCTACTGAGATACAGGGATGGACATTAGACGTTCCCCCCTACTGAGATACAGGGACGGACATGAGACGCTCCCCCTACTGATATACAGGGATGGACATGAGACGCTCCCCCTACTGAGATACAGGGATGGACATGAGACCCCCCCCCCCCCTACTGAAATACAGGGACGGACATGAGACGCTCCCCCTACTGAGATACAGGGATGGACATGAGACCCCCCCCCCCCTACTGAAATACAGGGACGGACATGAGACGCTCCCCCTACTGAGATACAGGGGCGGACATGATACCCCCCCCCCCCCCTACTGAAATACAGGGATGGACATGAGACGCTCCCCCTACTGAGATACAGGGATGGACATAAGACGCTCCCCCTACTGAGATACGGGGATGGACATGAGACGCTCCCCCTACTGAGATACAGGGGCGGACATGATACCCCCCCCCCCCCTACTGAAATACAGGGATGGACATGAGACGCTCCCCCTACTGAGATACAGGGATGGACATGAGACGCTCCCCCTACTGAGATACAGGGACGGACATGAGACGTTCCCCCTACTGAGATACAGGGATGGACATGAGACGTTCCCCCTACTGAGATACAGGGGCGGACATGAGACCCCCCCCCTACTGAAATACAGGGATGGACATGAGACGCTCCCCCTACTGAGATACAGGGATGGACATGAGACGCTCCCCCTACTGAGATACAGGGACGGACATGAGACGCTCCCCCTACTGAGATACAGGGATGGACATTGGACACCCCTCCCCCCCCCCCCCTACTGAAATACAGGGACGGACATGAGACGCTCCCCCTACTGAAATACAGGGATGGACATGAGACGCTCCCCCTACTGAGATACAGGGATGGACATGAGACGCTCCCCCTACTGAGATACAGGGATGGACATGAGACGCTCCTTCCTACTGAGATGCAGAACGCGACTCAGCGCTCCCCCTACTGGGATACAGGGATGGACATGAGACGCTCCCCCTACTGAGATACAGGGGCGGACATGAGACGCGCCCCCTACTGAGATACAGGGATGGACATGAGACGCTCCCCCTACTGAGATACAGGGACGGACATGAGACGTTCCCCCTACTGAGATACAGGGATGGACATGAGACGTTCCCCCTACTGAGATACAGAGGCGGACATGAGACCCCCCCTACTGAAATACAGGGATGGACATGAGACGCTCCCCCTACTGAGATTCAGGGATGGACATGAGACGCTCCCCCTACTGAGATACAGGGACGGACGTGAGACGCTCCCCCTACTGAGATACAGGGACGGACATGAGACGCTCCCCCTACTGAGATACAGGGATGGGCATGAGACGCTCCTCCCTACTGAGATAAAGGGATGGACATGAGACACCCCTCTCCCCTACTGAGGAGAGGGGTGTCTCATGTGACGCGCCCTCTACTGGGGTACAAGGATGGACATGGGACGCTCACCCTACTGAGATACAGGGATGGACATGAGACGCTCCCTCTACTGAGATACAGGGATGGACATGAGACGCTCCTTTTACTGAGATACAGGGATGTACATGAGACGCTCCCCCCTACTGAGATACAGGGACGGACATGAGACGCTCCCCCTACTGAGATACAGGGACTGACATGAGAAGCTCCCCCTACTGGGATACAGGGATGGACATGAGACGCTCCCCCTACTGAGATACAGGGATGGACATGAGACGCTCCCCCTACTGAGATACAGGGACGGACATGAGACGCTCCCCCTACTGAGATAAAGGGATCGACATGAGACGCTCCCCCTACTGAGATACGGGGATGGACATGAAACGCTCCCCCTACTGAGATACAGGGATGGACATGAGACGCTCCTCCTACTGAGATACAGGGACGGGCAGGAGACGCTCCCCCTACTGAGATACAGGCATGGACACGAGACACCCCTCCACCCCCCTACTGAAATACAGGGACGGACATGAGACGCTCCCCCTACTGAAATACAGGGATGGGCATGAGACGCTCCCCCTACTGAGATACAGGGATGGACATGAGACGCTCCCCCTACTGAGATACAGGGATGGACATGAGACGCTCCCCCTACTGAGATACAGGGATGGACATGAGACGCTCCCCCTACTGAGATACAGGGATGGACATGAGACGCTCCCCCTACTGAGATACAGGGATGGACATGAGACGCTCCCCCCTACTGAGATGCAGGGACGCGACTCAGCACTCCCCCTACTGGGATACAGGGATGGACATGAGACGCTCCCCCTACTGAGATACAGGGATGGACATGAGACGCTCCCCTTACTGAGATACAGGGACGGACATGAGACGCTCCCCTTACTGAGATAAAGGGATGGTCATGAGACGCTCCCCCTACTGAAATACAGGGATGGACATGAGACGCTCCCCCTACTGAGATACAGGGATGGACATGAGACGCTCCCCCTACTGAGATACAGGGATGGACATGAGACGCTCCCCCCTACTGAGATGCAGGGACGCGACTCAGCACTCCCCCTACTGGGATACAGGGATGGACATGAGACGCTCCCCCTACTGAGATACAGGGATGGACATGAGACGCTCCCCCTACTGAGATACAGGGACGGACATGAGACGCTCCCCCTACTGAGATAAAGGGATGGAAATGAGACGCTGCCCCTACTGAGATACAGGGATGGACATGAGACGCTCCCCCTACTGAGATACAGGGACGGACATGAGACACTCCCCCTACTGAGATAAAGGGGCGGACATGAGACGCGCCTTTTACTGAGATACAGGGATGGACATGAGACGCTCCCCCTACTGAGATACAGGGGCGGACATGAGACGCTCCCCCTACTGAGATACAGGGGCGGACATGAGACGCGCCTTTTACTGAGATACAGGGATGGACATGAGACGCTCCCCCTACTGAGATACAGGGACGGACATGAAACGCTCCCCCTACTGAGATAAAGGGATGGACATGAGACGCTCCCCCTACTGAGATACAGGGATGGTCATGAGACGCTCCCCCTACTGAGATACAGGGATGGACATGAGACGCTCCTCCTACTGAGATACAGGGACGGACATGAGACGCTCCCCCTACTGAGATACAGGGATGGACATGAGACACCCCTCCCCCCCCCCCCTACTGAGATACAGAGATGGACATGAGACGCTCCTCCCTACTGAGATAAAGGGATGGACATGAGACACCCCTCCCCCCACCCTACTGAGATACAGGGATGGGCATGAGACGCTCCTCCCTACTGAGATAAAGGGATGGACATGAGACACCCCTCCCCCCCCCCCTACTGAGATACAGGGATGGACATGAGACGCTCCCCCTACTGAGATACAGGGATGGACATGAGACGCTCCTCACTACTGAGATAAAGGGATGGACATGAGACACCCCTCCCCCCTACTGAGATACAGGGATGGACATGTGACGCCCCCCCCCCCCTACTGAGATACAGTAATGGACATGAGACGCTCCCCCTACTGAGATACAGGGATGGACATGAGACGCTCCCCCTACTGAGATACAGGGACGGACATGAGACGCTCCCGCTACTGAGATACAGGGATGGACATGAGACGCTCCCCCCTACTGAGATACAGGGACGGACATGAGACGCTCCCCCTACGGAGATAAAGGGTTGGACATGAGACGCTCCCCCTACTGAGATACAGGGATGGACATGAGACGCTCCCCCTACTGAGATACAGGGACGGACATGAGACGCTCCCCCTACTGAGATACAGGGATGGACATGAGACGCTCCCCCTACTGAGATACAGGGATGGACATGAGACCCCCCCCCCCCCCCTACTGAAATACAGGGACGGACATGAGACGCTCCCCCTACTGAGATACAGGGATGGACATGAGACCCCCCCTACTGAAATACAGGGACGGACATGAGACGCTCCCCCTACTGAGGTACGAGGATGGACATGAGACGGTCCCCTACTGAGATACAGGGGCGGACATGAGACGCTCCCTCTACTGAGATACGGGGATGGACATGAGACGCTCTCCCCTACTGAGATGCAGGGATGGACATGAGACTCTCCCCCTACTGAGATACAGGGATGGACATGAGACGCTCCCCCTACTGAGATACAGGGATGGACATGAGACGCTCCCTCTACTGAGATACAGGGATGGACATGAGACGCTCCCCCTACTGAGATAAAGGGTTGGACATGAGACGCTCCCCCTACTGAGATACAGGGATGGACATGAGACGCTCCCCCTACTGAGATACAGGGACGGACATGAGACGCTCCCCCTACTGAGATACAGGGATGGACATGAGACGCTCCCCCTACTGAGATACAGGGATGGACATGAGACCCCCCCTACTGAAATACATGGACGGACATGAGACGCTCCCCCTACTGAGATACAGGGATGGACATGAGACCCCCCCCCCCCCTACTGAAATACAGGGACGGACATGAGACGCTCCCCCTACTGAGGTACGAGGATGGACATGAGACGCTCGCCCTACTGAGATACAGGGGCGGACATGAGACGCTCCCCCTACTGAGATACGGGGATGGACATGAGACGCTCCCCCTACTGAGATACAGGGGCGGACATGAGACCCCCCCCCCATACTGAAATACAGGGATGGACATGAGACGCTCCCCCTACTGAGATACAGAGATGGACATGAGACGCTCCCCCCACTGAGATACAGGGACGGACATGAGACGTTCCCCCTACTGAGATACAGGGATGGACATGAGACGTTCCCCCTACTGAGATACAGGGGCGGACATGAGACCCCCCCCCCCCTACTGAAATACAGGGATGGACATGAGACGCCCCCCCCTACTGAGATACAGGGATGGACATGAGAGGCCCCCATACTGAGATACAGGGACGGACATGAGACGCTCTTCCTACTGAGATACAGGGATGGACATGAGACGCTCCCCCTACTGAGATGCAGGGACGCGACTCAGCGCTCCCCCTACTGGGATACAGGGATGGACATGAGACGCTCCCCCTACTGAGATACAGGGATGGACATGAGACGCTCCCCCTACTGAGATACAGGGACGGACATGAGACGCTCCCCCTACTGAGAAAAAGGGATGGACATGAGACGCTCCCCCTACTGAGATACAGGGATGGACATGAGACGCTCCCCCTACTGAGATACAGGGATGGACATGAGACACTCCCCCTACTGAGATACAGGGATGGACATAAGACGCTCCCCCCTACTGAGATACAGGGAAGGACATGAGACGCTCCCCCTACTGAGATGCAGGGATGGACATGAGACACCCCTCCCCCACACCCCCCTACTGAGATACAGGGATGGACATAAGACGCTCCCCCTACTGAGATACAGGGATGGACATGAGACGCTCCCCCCTACTGAGATGCAGGGACGCGACTCAGCGCTCCCCCTACTGGGATACAGGGATGGACATGAGACGCTCCCCCTACTGAGATACAGGGATGGACATGAGACGCTCCCCCTACTGAGATACAGGGACGGACATGAGACGCTCCCCCTACTGAGATGCAGGGATGGACATGAGACACCCCTCCCCCCTTACTGAGATACAGGGATGGACATGAGACGCTCCCCCTACTGAGATACAGGGGCGGACATGAGACGCACCTTTTACTGAGATACAGGAATGGACATGAGACGCGCCTTTTACTGAGATACAGGGATGTACATGAGACGCTCCCCCTACTGAGATACAGGGGCGGACATGAGACGCGCCTTTTACTGAGATACAGGGATGGACATGAGACGCTCCCCCCTACTGAGATGCAGGGACGCGACTCAGCGCTCCCCCTACTGGGATACAGGGATGGACATGAGACGCTCCCCCTACTGAGATACAGGGATGGACATGAGACGCTCCCCCTACTGAGATACAGGGACTGAAATGAGACGCTCCCCCTACTGAGATAAAGGGATGGAAATGAGACGCTCCCCCTACTGAGATACAGGGATGGACATGAGACGCTCCCCCTACTGAGATACAGGGACGGACATGAGACGCTCCCCCTACTGAGATAAAGGGGCGGACATGAGACGCGCCTTTTACTGAAATACAGGGATGGACATGAGACGCTCCCCCTACTGAGATACAGGGGCGGACATGAGACGCTCCCCCTACTGAGATACAGGGGCGGACATGAGACGCGCCTTTTACTGAGATACAGGGATGGACATGAGACGCTCCCCCTACTGAGATACAGGAACGGACATGAGACGCTCCCCCTACTGAGATAAAGGGATGGACATGAGACGCTCCCCCTACTAAGATACAGGGATGGACATGAGACGCTCCCCCTACTGAGATACAGGGATGGACATGAGACGCTCCTCCTACTGAGATACAGGGACGGACATGAGACCCCCCCCCCCTACTGAAATACAGGGACGGACATGAGACGCTCCCCCTACTGAGGTACGAGGATGGACATGAGACGCTCCCCCTACTGAGATACAGGGGCGGACATGAGACGCTCCCCCTACTGAGATACGGGGATGGACATGAGACTCTCCCCCTACTGAGATACAGGGGCGGACATGAGACCCCCCCCCCCTACTGAAATACAGGGATGGACATGAGACGCTCCCCCTACTGAGATACTGGGATGGACATGAGACGCTCCCCCTACTGAGATACAGGGACGGACATGAGACGTTCCCCCTACTGAGATACAGGGATGGACATGAGACGTTCCCCCTACTGAGATACAGGGGCGGACATGAGACCCCCCCCCTACTGAAATACAGGGATGGACATGAGACGCTCCCCCTACTGAGATACAGGGATGGACATGAGACGCTCCCCCTTCTAAGATACAGGGATGGACATGAGACGCTCCCCCTACTGAGATAAAGGGTTGGACATGAGACGCTCCACCTACTGAGATACAGACATGAGACGCTCCCCCCTACTGAGATACAGGGACGGACATGAGACGCTCCCCCTACTGAGATACGGGGATGGACATGAGACGCTCCCCCTACTGAGATACGGGGATGGACATGAGACTCTCCCCCTACTGAGATACAGGGGCGGACATGAGACCCCCCCCCCCCTACTGAAATACAGGGATGGACATGAGACGCTCCCCCTACTGAGATACAGGGATGGACATGAGACGCTCCCCCTACTGAGATACAGGGACGGACATGAGACGTTCCCCCTACTGAGATACAGGGATGGACATGAGACGTTCCCCCTACTGAGATACAGGGGCGGACGTGAGACCCCCCTACTGAAATACAGGGATGGACATGAGACGCTCCCCCTACTGAGATACAGGGATGGACATGAGACGCTCCCCTTCTAAGATACAGGGATGGACATGAGACGTCCCCCTACTGAGATAAAGGGTTGGACATGAGACGCTCCACCTACTGAGATACAGGGATGGACATGAGACGCTCCCCCCTACTGAGATACAGGGACGGACATGAGACGCTCCCCCTACTGAGATACAGGGATGGACATGAGACGCTCCCCCTACTGAGATACAGGGATGGACATGAGACCCCCCCCCCCCCCCTACTGAAATACAGGGACGGACATGAGACGCTCCCCCTACTGAGATACAGGGATGGACATGAGAACCCCCCCTACTGAAATACAGGGACGGACATGAGACGCTCCCCCTACTGAGGTACGAGGATGGACATGAGACGCTCCCCCTACTGAGATACAGGGGCGGACATGAGACGCTCCCCCTACTGAGATACGGGGATGGACATGAGACGCTCCCCCTACTGAGATACAGGGGCGGACATGAGACCCCCCCCCCTACTGAAATACAGGGATGGACATGAGACGCTCCCCCTACTGAGATACAGGGATAGACATGAGACGCTCCCCCTACTGAGATACAGGGACGGACATGAGACGTTCCCCCTACTGAGATACAGGGATGGACATGAGACGTTCCCCCTACTGAGATACAGAGGCGGACATGAGACCCCCCTACTGAAATACAGGGATGGACATGAGACGCCCCCCCTACTGAGATTCAGGGATGGACATGAGACGCTCCCCCTACTGAGATACAGGGACGGACGTGAGACGCTCCCCCTACTGAGATACAGGGACGGACATGAGACGCTCCCCCTACTGAGATACAGGGGCGGACATGAGACGCGCCTTTTACTGAGATACAGGGATGGACATGAGACGCGCCTTTTACTGAGATACAGGGATGTACATGAGACGCTCCCCCTACTGAGATACAGGGGCGGACATGAGACGCGCCTTTTACTGAGATACAGGGATGGACATGAGACGCTCCCCCCTACTGAGATGCAGGGACGCGACTCAGCGCTCCCCCTACTGTTTTACAGGGATGGATATGAGACGCTCACCCTACTGAGATACCGAGATGGACATGAGACGCTCCCCCTACTGAGATATAGGGACGGACATGAGACGCTCCCCCTACTGAGATAAAGGGATGGAAATGAGACGCTCCCCCTACTGAGATACAGGGATGGACATGAGACGCTCCCCCTACTGAGATACAGGGACGGACATGAGACACTCCCCCTACTGAGATAAAGGAGCGGATATGAGACGCGCCTTTTACTGAGATTCAGGGATGGACATGAGACGCTCCCCCTACTGAGATACAGGGATGGACATGAGACACCCCTCCCCCCCCCCCCTACTGAGATACAGGGATGGACATTAGACGCTCCTCCCTACTGAGATAAAGGGATGGACATGAGACACCCCTCTCCCCTACTGAGATACAGGGACAGGGATGGACATGAGACGCTCCTCCCTACTGAGATAAAGGGATGGACTTGAGACACCCCTCTCCCCCCCCCCCCCCTACTGAGATACAGGGATGGACATGAGACGCTCCCCCTACTGAGATACAGGGATGGACATGAGACGCTCCTCCCTACTGAGATAAAGGGATGGACATGAGACACCCCTCCCCCCCCCCAATACTGAGATACAGGGATAGACATGAGACGCTCCCCCTACTGAGATACAGGGATGGACATGAGACGCTCCCCCTACTGAGATTCAGGGATGGACATGAGACGCTCCCCCTACTGAGATACAGGGACGGACGTGAGACGCTCCCCCTACTGAGATACAGGGACGGACATGAGACGCTCCCCCTACTGAGATACAGGGGCGGACATGAGACGCGCCTTTTACTTAGATACAGGGATGGACATGAGACGCGCCTTTTACTGGGATACAGGGATGTACATGAGACGCTCCCCCTACTGAGATACAGGGGCGGACATGAGACGCGCCTTTTACTGAGATACAGGGATGGACATGAGACGCTCCCCCCTACTGAGATGCAGGGACGCGACTCAGCGCTCCCCCTACTGTTTTACAGGGATGGATATGAGACGCTCACCCTACTGAGATACCGAGATGGACATGAGACGCTCCCCCTACTGAGATACAGGGACGGACATGAGACGCTCCCCCTACTGAGATAAAGGGATGGAAATGAGACGCTCCCCCTACTGAGATACAGGGATGGACATGAGACGCTCCCCCTACTGAGATACAGGGACGGACATGAGACACTCCCCCTACTGAGATAAAGGAGCGGGTATGAGACGCGCCTTTTACTGAGATTCAGGGATGGACATGAGACGCTCCCCCTACTGAGATACAGGGATGGACATGAGACACCCCTCCCCCCCCTACTGAGATACAGGGATGGACATTAGACGCTCCTCCCTACTGAGATAAAGGGATGGACATGAGACACCCCTCTCCCCTACTGAGATACAGGGACAGGGATGGACATGAGACGCTCCTCCCTACTGAGATAAAGGGATGTACTTGAGACACCCCTCTCCCCCCCCCCCCTACTGAGATACAGGGATGGACATGAGACGCTCCCCCTACTGAGATACAGGGATGGACATGAGACGCTCCTCCCTACTGAGATAAAGGGATGGACATGAGACACCCCTCCCCCCCCCCCAATACTGAGATACAGGGATAGACATGAGACGCTCCCCCTACTGAGATACAGGGATGGACATGAGACGCTCCCCCTACTGAGATACAGGGATGGACATGAGACGCTCCCCCTACTGAGATACAGGGACGGACATGAGACGCTCCCCCTACAGAGATACAGGGATGGACATGAGACGCTCCCCCCTACTGAGATACAGGGATGGACATGAGACGCTCCCCCTACTGAGATAAAGGGTTGGACATGAGACGCTCCCCCTACTGAGATACAGGGATGGACATTAGACGTTCCCCCCTACTGAGATACAGGGACGGACATGAGACGCTCCCCCTACTGATATACAGGGATGGACATGAGACGCTCCCCCTACTGAGATACAGGGATGGACATGAGACCCCCCCCCCCCTACTGAAATACAGGGACGGACATGAGACGCTCCCCCTACTGAGATACAGGGATGGACATGAGACCCCCCCCCCTACTGAAATACAGGGACGGACATGAGACGCTCCCCCTACTGAGATACAGGGGCGGACATGATACCCCCCCCCCCCTACTGAAATACAGGGATGGACATGAGACGCTCCCCCTACTGAGATACAGGGATGGACATAAGACGCTCCCCCTACTGAGATACGGGGATGGACATGAGACGCTCCCCCTACTGAGATACAGGGGCGGACATGATACCCCCCCCCCCCCCTACTGAAATACAGGGATGGACATGAGACGCTCCCCCTACTGAGATACAGGGATGGACATGAGACGCTCCCCCTACTGAGATACAGGGACGGACATGAGACGTTCCCCCTACTGAGATACAGGGATGGACATGAGACGTTCCCCCTACTGAGATACAGGGGCGGACATGAGACCCCCCCCTACTGAAATACAGGGATGGACATGAGACGCTCCCCCTACTGAGATACAGGGATGGACATGAGACGCTCCCCCTACTGAGATACAGGGACGGACATGAGACGCTCCCCCTACTGAGATACAGGGATGGACATTGGACACCCCTCGCCCCCTACTGAAATACAGGGACGGACATGAGACGCTCCCCCTACTGAAATACAGGGATGGACATGAGACGCTCCCCCTACTGAGATACAGGGATGGACATGAGACGCTCCCCCTACTGAGATACAGGGATGGACATGAGACGCTCCTTCCTACTGAGATGCAGAACGCGACTCAGCGCTCCCCCTACTGGGATACAGGGATGGACATGAGACGCTCCCCCTACTGAGATACAGGGGCGGACATGAGACGCGCCCCCTACTGAGATACAGGGATGGACATGAGACGCTCCCCCTACTGAGATACAGGGATGGACATGAGACGCTTCCCCTACTGAGATACAGGGGCGGACATGAGACGCGCCCTCTACTGAGATACAAGGATGGACATGGGACGCTCCCCCTACTGAGATACAGGGATGGACATGAGACGCTCCCTCTACTGAGATACAGGGATGGACATGAGACGCTCCTTTTACTGAGATACAGGGATGGACATGAGACGCTCCCCCCTACTGAGATACAGGGACGGACATGAGACGCTCCCCCTACTGAGATACAGGGACTGACATGAGAAGCTCCCCCTACTGGGATACAGGGATGGGCATGAGACGCTCCCCCTACTGAGATACAGGGATGGACATGAGACGCTCCCCCTACTGAGATACAGGGACGGACATGAGACGCTCCCCCTACTGAGATAAAGGGATCGACATGAGACGCTCCCCCTACTGAGATACGGGGATGGACATGAGACGCTCCCCCTACTGAGATACAGGGATGGACATGAGACGCTCCTCCTACTGAGATACAGGGACGGGCAGGAGACGCTCCCCCTACTGAGATACAGGCATGGACACGAGACACCCCTCCACCCCCCTACTGAAATACAGGGACGGACATGAGACGCTCCCCCTACTGAAATACAGGGATGGGCATGAGACGCTCCCCCTACTGAGATACAGGGATGGACATGAGACGCTCCCCCTACTGAGATACAGGGATGGACATGAGACGCTCCCCCTACTGAGATACAGGGATGGACATGAGACGCTCCCCCTACTGAGATACAGGGATGGACATGAGACGCTCCCCCTACTGAGATACAGGGATGGACATGAGACGCTCCCCCCTACTGAGATGCAGGGACGCGACTCAGCACTCCCCCTACTGGGATACAGGGATGGACATGAGACGCTCCCCCTACTGAGATACAGGGATGGACATGAGACGCTCCCCCTACTGAGATACAGGGACGGACATGAGACGCTCCCCTTACTGAGATAAAGGGATGGTCATGAGACGCTCCCCCTACTGAAATACAGGGATGGACATGAGACGCTCCCCCTACTGAGATACAGGGATGGACATGAGACGCTCCCCCTACTGAGATACAGGGATGGACATGAGACGCTCCCCCCTACTGAGATGCAGGGACGCGACTCAGCACTCCCCCTACTGGGATACAGGGATGGACATGAGACGCTCCCCCTACTGAGATACAGGGATGGACATGAGACGCTCCCCCTACTGAGATACAGGGACGGACATGAGACGCTCCCCCTACTGAGATAAAGGGATGGAAATGAGACGCTGCCCCTACTGAGATACAGGGATGGACATGAGACGCTCCCCCTACTGAGATACAGGGACGGACATGAGACACTCCCCCTACTGAGATAAAGGGGCGGACATGAGACGCGCCTTTTACTGAGATACAGGGATGGACATGAGACGCTCCCCCTACTGAGATACAGGGGCGGACATGAGACGCTCCCCCTACTGAGATACAGGGGCGGACATGAGACGCGCCTTTTACTGAGATACAGGGATGGACATGAGACGCTCCCCCTACTGAGATACAGGGACGGACATGAAACGCTCCCCCTACTGAGATAAAGGGATGGACATGAGACGCTCCCCCTACTGAGATACAGGGATGGACATGAGACGCTCCCCCTACTGAGATACAGGGATGGACATGAGACGCTCCTCCTACTGAGATACAGGGACGGACATGAGACGCTCCCCCTACTGAGATACAGGGATGGACATGAGACACCCCTCCCCCCCTACTGAGATACAGAGATGGACATGAGACGCTCCTCCCTACTGAGATAAAGGGATGGACATGAGACACCCCTCCCCCCCCCCCCTACTGAGATACAGGGATGGGCATGAGACGCTCCTCCCTACTGAGATAAAGGGATGGACATGAGACACCCCTCCCCCCCCCCCTACTGAGATACAGGGATGGACATGAGACGCTCCCCCTACTGAGATACAGGGATGGACATGAGACGCTCCTCACTACTGAGATAAAGGGATGGACATGAGACACCCCTCCCCCCTACTGAGATACAGGGATGGACATGTGACGCCCCCCCCCCCTACTGAGATACAGGAATGGACATGAGACGCTCCCCCTACTGAGATACAGGGATGGACATGAGACGCTCCCCCTACTGAGATACAGGGACGGACATGAGACGCTCCCGCTACTGAGATACAGGGATGGACATGAGACGCTCCCCCCTACTGAGATACAGGGACGGACATGAGACGCTCCCCCTACGGAGATAAAGGGTTGGACATGAGACGCTCCCCCTACTGAGATACAGGGATGGACATGAGACGCTCCCCCTACTGAGATACAGGGACGGACATGAGACGCTCCCCCTACTGAGATACAGGGATGGACATGAGACGCTCCCCCTACTGAGATACAGGGATGGACATGAGACCCCCCCCCCTACTGAAATACAGGGACGGACATGAGACGCTCCCCCTACTGAGGTACGAGGATGGACATGAGACGCTCCCCTACTGAGATACAGGGGCGGACATGAGACGCTCCCTCTACTGAGATACGGGGATGGACATGAGACGCTCTCCCCTACTGAGATGCAGGGATGGACATGAGACTCTCCCCCTACTGAGATACAGGAATGGACATGAGACGCTCCCCCTACTGAGATACAGGGATGGACATGAGACGCTCCCTCTACTGAGATACAGGGATGGACATGAGACGCTCCCCCTACTGAGATAAAGGGTTGGACATGAAACGCTCCCCCTACTGAGATACAGGGATGGACATGAGACGCTCCCCCTACTGAGATACAGGGACGGACATGAGACGCTCCCCCTACTGAGATACAGGGATGGACATGAGACGCTCCCCCTACTGAGATACAGGGATGGACATGAGACCCCCCCTACTGAAATACATGGACGGACATGAGACGCTACCCCTACTGAGATACAGGGATGGACATGAGACCCCCCCCCCCTACTGAAATACAGGGACGGACATGAGACGCTCCCCCTACTGAGGTACGAGGATGGACATGAGACGCTCGCCCTACTGAGATACAGGGGCGGACATGAGACGCTCCCCCTACTGAGATACGGGGATGGACATGAGACGCTCCCCCTACTGAGATACAGGGGCGGACATGAGACCCCCCCCCCCCATACTGAAATACAGGGATGGACATGAGACGCTCCCCCTACTGAGATACAGAGATGGACATGAGACGCTCCCCCCACTGAGATACAGGGACGGACATGAGACGTTCCCCCTACTGAGATACAGGGATGGACATGAGACGTTCCCCCTACTGAGATACAGGGGCGGACATGAGACCCCCCCCCCCCCTACTGAAATACAGGGATGGACATGAGACGCCCCCCCCCCCCCTACTGAGATACAGGGATGGACATGAGAAGCCCCCATACTGAGATACAGGGACGGACATGAGACGCTCTTCCTACTGAGATACAGGGATGGACATGAGACGCTCCCCCTACTGAGATGCAGGGACGCGACTCAGCGCTCCCCCTACTGGGATACAGGGATGCACATGAGACGCTCCCCCTACTGAGATACAGGGATGGACATGAGACGCTCCCCCTACTGAGAAAAAGGGATGGACATGAGACGCTCCCCCTACTGAGATACAGGGATGGACATGAGACGCTCCCCCTACTGAGATACAGGGATGGACATGAGACACTCCCCCTACTGAGATACAGGGATGGACATAAGACGCTCCCCCCTACTGAGATACAGGGAAGGACATGAGACGCTCCCCCTACTGAGATGCAGGGATGGACATGAGACACCCCTCCCCCACACCCCCCTACTGAGATACAGGGATGGACATAAGACGCTCCCCCTACTGAGATACAGGGATGGACATGAGACGCTCCCCCCTACTGAGATGCAGGGACGCGACTCAGCGCTCCCCCTACTGGGATACAGGGATGGACATGAGACGCTCCCCCTACTGAGATACAGGGATGGACATGAGACGCTCCCCCTACTGAGATACAGGGACGGACATGAGACGCTCCCCCTACTGAGATGCAGGGATGGACATGAGACACCCCTCCCCCCTTACTGAGATACAGGGATGGACATGAGACGCTCCCCCTACTGAGATACAGGGGCGGACATGAGACGCACCTTTTACTGAGATACAGGAATGGACATGAGACGCGCCTTTTACTGAGATACAGGGATGTACATGAGACGCTCCCCCTACTGAGATACAGGGGCGGACATGAGACGCGCCTTTTACTGAGATACAGGGATGGACATGAGACGCTCCCCCCTACTGAGATGCAGGGACGCGACTCAGCGCTCCCCCTACTGGGATACAGGGATGGACATGAGACGCTCCCCCTACTGAGATACAGGGATGGACATGAGACGCTCCCCCTACTGAGATACAGGGACTGACATGAGACGCTCCCCCTACTGAGATAAAGGGATGGAAATGAGACGCTCCCCCTACTGAGATACAGGGATGGACATGAGACGCTCCCCCTACTGAGATACAGGGACGGACATGAGACGCTCCCCCTACTGAGATAAAGGGGCGGACATGAGACGCGCCTTTTACTGAGATACAGGGATGGACATGAGACGCTCCCCCTACTGAGATACAGGGGCGGACATGAGACGCTCCCCCTACTGAGATACAGGGGCGGACATGAGACGCGCCTTTTACTGAGATACAGGGATGGACATGAGACGCTCCCCCTACTGAGATACAGGAACGGACATGAGACGCTCCCCCTACTGAGATAAAGGGATGGACATGAGACGCTCCCCCTACTAAGATACAGGGATGGACATGAGACGCTCCCCCTACTGAGATACAGGGATGGACATGAGACGCTCCTCCTACTGAGATACAGGGACGGACATGAGACCCCCCCCCCTACTGAAATACAGGGACGGACATGAGACGCTCCCCCTACTGAGGTACGAGGATGGACATGAGACGCTCCCCCTACTGAGATACAGGGGCGGACATGAGACGCTCCCCCTACTGAGATACGGGGATGGACATGAGACTCTCCCCCTACTGAGATACAGGGGCGGACATGAGACCCCCCCCCCTACTGAAATACAGGGATGGACATGAGACGCTCCCCCTACTGAGATACTGGGATGGACATGAGACGCTCCCCCTACTGAGATACAGGGACGGACATGAGACGTTCCCCCTACTGAGATACAGGGATGGACATGAGACGTTCCCCCTACTGAGATACAGGGGCGGACATGAGACCCCCCCCCCCCTACTGAAATACAGGGATGGACATGAGACGCTCCCCCTACTGAGATACAGGGATGGACATGAGACGCTCCCCCCTTCTAAGATACAGGGATGGACATGAGACGCTCCCCCTACTGAGATAAGGGGTTGGACATGAGACGCTCCACCTACTGAGATACAGGGATGGACATGAGACGCTCCCCCCTACTGAGATACAGGGACGGACATGAGACGCTCCCCCTACTGAGATACGGGGATGGACATGAGACGCTCCCCCTACTGAGATACGGGGATGGACATGAGACTCTCCCCCTACTGAGATACAGGGGCGGACATGAGACCCCCCCCCCCTCTACTGAAATACAGGGATGGACATGAGACGCTCCCCCTACTGAGATACAGGGATGGACATGAGACGCTCCCCCTACTGAGATACAGGGACGGACATGAGACGTTCCCCCTACTGAGATACAGGGATGGACATGAGACGTTCCCCCTACTGAGATACAGGGGCGGACGTGAGACCCCCCTACTGAAATACAGGGATGGACATGAGACGCTCCCCCTACTGAGATACAGGGATGGACATGAGACGCTCCCCCTTCTAAGATACAGGGATGGACATGAGACGTCCCCCTACTGAGATAAAGGGTTGGACATGAGACGCTCCACCTACTGAGATACAGGGATGGACATGAGACGCTCCCCCCTACTGAGATACAGGGACGGACATGAGACGCTCCCCCTACTGAGATACAGGGATGGACATGAGACGCTCCCCCTACTGAGATACAGGGATGGACATGAGACCCCCCCCCCCTACTGAAATACAGGGACGGACATGAGACGCTCCCCCTACTGAGATACAGGGATGGACATGAGAACCCCCCCTACTGAAATACAGGGACGGACATGAGACGCTCCCCCTACTGAGGTACGAGGATGGACATGAGACGCTCCCCCTACTGAGATACAGGGGCGGACATGAGACGCTCCCCCTACTGAGATACGGGGATGGACATGAGACGCTCCCCCTACTGAGATACAGGGGCGGACATGAGACCCCCCCCCCCTACTGAAATACAGGGATGGACATGAGACGCTCCCCCTACTGAGATACAGGGATAGACATGAGACGCTCCCCCTACTGAGATACAGGGACGGACATGAGACGTTCCCCCTACTGAGATACAGGGATGGACATGAGACGTTCCCCCTACTGAGATACAGAGGCGGACATGAGACCCCCCCTACTGAAATACAGGGATGGACATGAGACGCTCCCCCTACTGAGATTCAGGGATGGACATGAGACGCTCCCCCTACTGAGATACAGGGACGGACGTGAGACGCTCCCCCTACTGAGATACAGGGACGGACATGAGACGCTCCCCCTACTGAGATACAGGGATGGACATGAGACGCTCCTCCCTACTGAGATAAAGGGATGGACATGAGACACCCCTCTCCCCTACTGAGATACAGGGATGGACATGAGACGCTCCCCCTACTGAGATACAGGGACGGACATGAGACGCTCCCCCTACTGAGATAAAGGGATGGACATGAGAAGCTCCCCCTACTGAGATACAGGGATGGACATGAGACGCTCCCCTTACTGAGATACAGGGATGGACATGAGACGCTCCCCCTACTGAGATACAGGGATGGACATGAGACGCTCCCCCCTACTGAGATACAGGGACGGACATGAGACGCTCCCCCTACTGAGATGCAGGGATGGACATAAGACACCCCCCCCTACTGAGATACAGGGATGGACATGAGACGCTCCCCCTACTGAGATACAGGGATGGACATGAGACGCTCCCCCTATTGAGATGCAGGGACGCGACTCAGCGCTCCCCCTACTGGGATACAGGGATGGACATGAGACGCTCCCCCCTACTGAGATGCAGAGACGCGACTCAGCGCTCCCAATACTGGGATACAGGGATGGACATGAGACGCTCCCCCTACTGAGATACAGGGATGGACATGAGACGCTCCCCCTACTGAGATACAGGGACGGACATGAGGCGCTCCCCCTACTGAGATGCAGGGATGGACATGAGACACCCCTCCCCCCCCACCCCTACTGAGATACAGGGATGGACATGAGACGATCCCCCTACTGAGATACAGTGGCGGACATGAGACGCGCCTTTTACTGAGATACAGGGATGGACATGAGACGCGCCTTTTACTGAGATACAGGGATGGACATGAGACGCTCCCCCCTACTGGGATGCAGGGACGCGACTCAGCGCTCCCCCTACTGGGATACAGGGATGGACATGTGACGCTCCCCCTACTGAGATACAGGGGCGGACATGAGACGCGCCCCCTACTGAGATACAGGGATGGACATGAGACGCTCCCCCTACTGAGATACAGGGATGGACATGAGACGCTTCCCCTACTGAGATACAGGGGCGGACATGAGACGCGCCCTCTACTGAGATACAAGGATGGACATGGGACGCTCCCCCTACTGAGATACAGGGATGGACATGAGACGCTCCCTCTACTGAGATACAGGGATGGACATGAGACGCTCCTTTTACTGAGATACAGGGATGGACATGAGACGCTCCCCCCTACTGAGATACAGGGACGGACATGAGACGCTCCCCCTACTGAGATACAGGGACTGACATGAGAAGCTCCCCCTACTGGGATACAGGGATGGGCATGAGACGCTCCCCCTACTGAGATACAGGGATGGACATGAGACGCTCCCCCTACTGAGATACAGGGACGGACATGAGACGCTCCCCCTACTGAGATAAAGGGATCGACATGAGACGCTCCCCCTACTGAGATACGGGGATGGACATGAGACGCTCCCCCTACTGAGATACAGGGATGGACATGAGACGCTCCTCCTACTGAGATACAGGGACGGGCAGGAGACGCTCCCCCTACTGAGATACAGGCATGGACACGAGACACCCCTCCACCCCCCTACTGAAATACAGGGACGGACATGAGACGCTCCCCCTACTGAAATACAGGGATGGGCATGAGACGCTCCCCCTACTGAGATACAGGGATGGACATGAGACGCTCCCCCTACTGAGATACAGGGATGGACATGAGACGCTCCCCCTACTGAGATACAGGGATGGACATGAGACGCTCCCCCTACTGAGATACAGGGATGGACATGAGACGCTCCCCCTACTGAGATACAGGGATGGACATGAGACGCTCCCCCCTACTGAGATGCAGGGACGCGACTCAGCACTCCCCCTACTGGGATACAGGGATGGACATGAGACGCTCCCCCTACTGAGATACAGGGATGGACATGAGACGCTCCCCCTACTGAGATACAGGGACGGACATGAGACGCTCCCCTTACTGAGATAAAGGGATGGTCATGAGACGCTCCCCCTACTGAAATACAGGGATGGACATGAGACGCTCCCCCTACTGAGATACAGGGATGGACATGAGACGCTCCCCCTACTGAGATACAGGGATGGACATGAGACGCTCCCCCCTACTGAGATGCAGGGACGCGACTCAGCACTCCCCCTACTGGGATACAGGGATGGACATGAGACGCTCCCCCTACTGAGATACAGGGATGGACATGAGACGCTCCCCCTACTGAGATACAGGGACGGACATGAGACGCTCCCCCTACTGAGATAAAGGGATGGAAATGAGACGCTGCCCCTACTGAGATACAGGGATGGACATGAGACGCTCCCCCTACTGAGATACAGGGACGGACATGAGACACTCCCCCTACTGAGATAAAGGGGCGGACATGAGACGCGCCTTTTACTGAGATACAGGGATGGACATGAGACGCTCCCCCTACTGAGATACAGGGGCGGACATGAGACGCTCCCCCTACTGAGATACAGGGGCGGACATGAGACGCGCCTTTTACTGAGATACAGGGATGGACATGAGACGCTCCCCCTACTGAGATACAGGGACGGACATGAAACGCTCCCCCTACTGAGATAAAGGGATGGACATGAGACGCTCCCCCTACTGAGATACAGGGATGGACATGAGACGCTCCCCCTACTGAGATACAGGGATGGACATGAGACGCTCCTCCTACTGAGATACAGGGACGGACATGAGACGCTCCCCCTACTGAGATACAGGGATGGACATGAGACACCCCTCCCCCCCTACTGAGATACAGAGATGGACATGAGACGCTCCTCCCTACTGAGATAAAGGGATGGACATGAGACACCCCTCCCCCCCCCCCTACTGAGATACAGGGATGGGCATGAGACGCTCCTCCCTACTGAGATAAAGGGATGGACATGAGACACCCCTCCCCCCCCCCTACTGAGATACAGGGATGGACATGAGACGCTCCCCCTACTGAGATACAGGGATGGACATGAGACGCTCCTCACTACTGAGATAAAGGGATGGACATGAGACACCCCTCCCCCCTACTGAGATACAGGGATGGACATGTGACGCCCCCCCCCCTACTGAGATACAGGAATGGACATGAGACGCTCCCCCTACTGAGATACAGGGATGGACATGAGACGCTCCCCCTACTGAGATACAGGGACGGACATGAGACGCTCCCGCTACTGAGATACAGGGATGGACATGAGACGCTCCCCCCTACTGAGATACAGGGACGGACATGAGACGCTCCCCCTACGGAGATAAAGGGTTGGACATGAGACGCTCCCCCTACTGAGATACAGGGATGGACATGAGACGCTCCCCCTACTGAGATACAGGGACGGACATGAGACGCTCCCCCTACTGAGATACAGGGATGGACATGAGACGCTCCCCCTACTGAGATACAGGGATGGACATGAGACCCCCCCCCCTACTGAAATACAGGGACGGACATGAGACGCTCCCCCTACTGAGGTACGAGGATGGACATGAGACGCTCCCCTACTGAGATACAGGGGCGGACATGAGACGCTCCCTCTACTGAGATACGGGGATGGACATGAGACGCTCTCCCCTACTGAGATGCAGGGATGGACATGAGACTCTCCCCCTACTGAGATACAGGAATGGACATGAGACGCTCCCCCTACTGAGATACAGGGATGGACATGAGACGCTCCCTCTACTGAGATACAGGGATGGACATGAGACGCTCCCCCTACTGAGATAAAGGGTTGGACATGAAACGCTCCCCCTACTGAGATACAGGGATGGACATGAGACGCTCCCCCTACTGAGATACAGGGACGGACATGAGACGCTCCCCCTACTGAGATACAGGGATGGACATGAGACGCTCCCCCTACTGAGATACAGGGATGGACATGAGACCCCCCCTACTGAAATACATGGACGGACATGAGACGCTCCCCCTACTGAGATACAGGGATGGACATGAGACCCCCCCCCCCCCCTACTGAAATACAGGGACGGACATGAGACGCTCCCCCTACTGAGGTACGAGGATGGACATGAGACGCTCGCCCTACTGAGATACAGGGGCGGACATGAGACGCTCCCCCTACTGAGATACGGGGATGGACATGAGACGCTCCCCCTACTGAGATACAGGGGCGGACATGAGACCCCCCCCCCATACTGAAATACAGGGATGGACATGAGACGCTCCCCCTACTGAGATACAGAGATGGACATGAGACGCTCCCCCCACTGAGATACAGGGACGGACATGAGACGTTCCCCCTACTGAGATACAGGGATGGACATGAGACGTTCCCCCTACTGAGATACAGGGGCGGACATGAGACCCCCCCCCCTACTGAAATACAGGGATGGACATGAGACGCCCCCCCCCCCTACTGAGATACAGGGATGGACATGAGAGGCCCCCATACTGAGATACAGGGACGGACATGAGACGCTCTTCCTACTGAGATACAGGGATGGACATGAGACGCTCCCCCTACTGAGATGCAGGGACGCGACTCAGCGCTCCCCCTACTGGGATACAGGGATGGACATGAGACGCTCCCCCTACTGAGATACAGGGATGGACATGAGACGCTCCCCCTACTGAGATACAGGGACGGACATGAGACGCTCCCCCTACTGAGAAAAAGGGATGGACATGAGACGCTCCCCCTACTGAGATACAGGGATGGACATGAGACGCTCCCCCTACTGAGATACAGGGATGGACATGAGACACTCCCCCTACTGAGATACAGGGATGGACATAAGACGCTCCCCCCTACTGAGATACAGGGAAGGACATGAGACGCTCCCCCTACTGAGATGCAGGGATGGACATGAGACACCCCTCCCCCACACCCCCCTACTGAGATACAGGGATGGACATAAGACGCTCCCCCTACTGAGATACAGGGATGGACATGAGACGCTCCCCCCTACTGAGATGCAGGGACGCGACTCAGCGCTCCCCCTACTGGGATACAGGGATGGACATGAGACGCTCCCCCTACTGAGATACAGGGATGGACATGAGACGCTCCCCCTACTGAGATACAGGGACGGACATGAGACGCTCCCCCTACTGAGATGCAGGGATGGACATGAGACACCCCTCCCCCCTTACTGAGATACAGGGATGGACATGAGACGCTCCCCCTACTGAGATACAGGGGCGGACATGAGACGCACCTTTTACTGAGATACAGGAATGGACATGAGACGCGCCTTTTACTGAGATACAGGGATGTACATGAGACGCTCCCCCTACTGAGATACAGGGGCGGACATGAGACGCGCCTTTTACTGAGATACAGGGATGGACATGAGACGCTCCCCCCTACTGAGATGCAGGGACGCGACTCAGCGCTCCCCCTACTGGGATACAGGGATGGACATGAGACGCTCCCCCTACTGAGATACAGGAATGGACATGAGACGCTCCCCCTACTGAGATACAGGGACTGACATGAGACGCTCCCCCTACTGAGATAAAGGGATGGAAATGAGACGCTCCCCCTACTGAGATACAGGGATGGACATGAGACGCTCCCCCTACTGAGATACAGGGACGGACATGAGACGCTCCCCCTACTGAGATAAAGGGGCGGACATGAGACGCGCCTTTTACTGAGATACAGGGATGGACATGAGACGCTCCCCCTACTGAGATACAGGGGCGGACATGAGACGCTCCCCCTACTGAGATACAGGGGCGGACATGAGACGCGCCTTTTACTGAGATACAGGGATGGACATGAGACGCTCCCCCTACTGAGATACAGGAACGGACATGAGACGCTCCCCCTACTGAGATAAAGGGATGGACATGAGACGCTCCCCCTACTAAGATACAGGGATGGACATGAGACGCTCCCCCTACTGAGATACAGGGATGGACATGAGACGCTCCTCCTACTGAGATACAGGGACGGACATGAGACCCCCCCCCTACTGAAATACAGGGACGGACATGAGACGCTCCCCCTACTGAGGTACGAGGATGGACATGAGACGCTCCCCCTACTGAGATACAGGGGCGGACATGAGACGCTCCCCCTACTGAGATACGGGGATGGACATGAGACTCTCCCCCTACTGAGATACAGGGGCGGACATGAGACCCCCCCCCCTACTGAAATACAGGGATGGACATGAGACGCTCCCCCTACTGAGATACTGGGATGGACATGAGACGCTCCCCCTACTGAGATACAGGGACGGACATGAGACGTTCCCCCTACTGAGATACAGGGATGGACATGAGACGTTCCCCCTACTGAGATACAGGGGCGGACATGAGACCCCCCCCCCTACTGAAATACAGGGATGGACATGAGACGCTCCCCCTACTGAGATACAGGGATGGACATGAGACGCTCCCCCCTTCTAAGATACAGGGATGGACATGAGACGCTCCCCCTACTGAGATAAAGGGTTGGACATGAGACGCTCCACCTACTGAGATACAGGGATGGACATGAGACGCTCCCCCCTACTGAGATACAGGGACGGACATGAGACGCTCCCCCTACTGAGATACGGGGATGGACATGAGACGCTCCCCCTACTGAGATACGGGGATGGACATGAGACTCTCCCCCTACTGAGATACAGGGGCGGACATGAGACCCCCCCCCCCCCTCTACTGAAATACAGGGATGGACATGAGACGCTCCCCCTACTGAGATACAGGGATGGACATGAGACGCTCCCCCTACTGAGATACAGGGACGGACATGAGACGTTCCCCCTACTGAGATACAGGGATGGACATGAGACGTTCCCCCTACTGAGATACAGGGGCGGACGTGAGACCCCCCTACTGAAATACAGGGATGGACATGAGACGCTCCCCCTACTGAGATACAGGGATGGACATGAGACGCTCCCCCTTCTAAGATACAGGGATGGACATGAGACGTCCCCCTACTGAGATAAAGGGTTGGACATGAGACGCTCCACCTACTGAGATACAGGGATGGACATGAGACGCTCCCCCCTACTGAGATACAGGGACGGACATGAGACGCTCCCCCTACTGAGATACAGGGATGGACATGAGACGCTCCCCCTACTGAGATACAGGGATGGACATGAGACGCTCCCCCTACTGAGATACAGGGATGGACATGAGACGCTCCCCCTACTGAGATACAGGGATGGACATGAGACGCTCCCCCCTACTGAGATGCAGGGACGCGACTCAGCACTCCCCCTACTGGGATACAGGGATGGACATGAGACGCTCCCCCTACTGAGATACAGGGATGGACATGAGACGCTCCCCCTACTGAGATACAGGGACGGACATGAGACGCTCCCCTTACTGAGATAAAGGGATGGTCATGAGACGCTCCCCCTACTGAAATACAGGGATGGACATGAGACGCTCCCCCTACTGAGATACAGGGATGGACATGAGACGCTCCCCCTACTGAGATACAGGGATGGACATGAGACGCTCCCCCCTACTGAGATGCAGGGACGCGACTCAGCACTCCCCCTACTGGGATACAGGGATGGACATGAGACGCTCCCCCTACTGAGATACAGGGATGGACATGAGACGCTCCCCCTACTGAGATACAGGGACGGACATGAGACGCTCCCCCTACTGAGATAAAGGGATGGAAATGAGACGCTGCCCCTACTGAGATACAGGGATGGACATGAGACGCTCCCCCTACTGAGATACAGGGACGGACATGAGACACTCCCCCTACTGAGATAAAGGGGCGGACATGAGACGCGCCTTTTACTGAGATACAGGGATGGACATGAGACGCTCCCCCTACTGAGATACAGGGGCGGACATGAGACGCTCCCCCTACTGAGATACAGGGGCGGACATGAGACGCGCCTTTTACTGAGATACAGGGATGGACATGAGACGCTCCCCCTACTGAGATACAGGGACGGACATGAAACGCTCCCCCTACTGAGATAAAGGGATGGACATGAGACGCTCCCCCTACTGAGATACAGGGATGGACATGAGACGCTCCCCCTACTGAGATACAGGGATGGACATGAGACGCTCCTCCTACTGAGATACAGGGACGGACATGAGACGCTCCCCCTACTGAGATACAGGGATGGACATGAGACACCCCTCCCCCCCTACTGAGATACAGAGATGGACATGAGACGCTCCTCCCTACTGAGATAAAGGGATGGACATGAGACACCCCTCCCCCCCCCTACTGAGATACAGGGATGGGCATGAGACGCTCCTCCCTACTGAGATAAAGGGATGGACATGAGACACCCCTCCCCCCCCCCTACTGAGATACAGGGATGGACATGAGACGCTCCCCCTACTGAGATACAGGGATGGACATGAGACGCTCCTCACTACTGAGATAAAGGGATGGACATGAGACACCCCTCCCCCCTACTGAGATACAGGGATGGACATGTGACGCCCCCCCCCCCCTACTGAGATACAGGAATGGACATGAGACGCTCCCCCTACTGAGATACAGGGATGGACATGAGACGCTCCCCCTACTGAGATACAGGGACGGACATGAGACGCTCCCGCTACTGAGATACAGGGATGGACATGAGACGCTCCCCCCTACTGAGATACAGGGACGGACATGAGACGCTCCCCCTACGGAGATAAAGGGTTGGACATGAGACGCTCCCCCTACTGAGATACAGGGATGGACATGAGACGCTCCCCCTACTGAGATACAGGGACGGACATGAGACGCTCCCCCTACTGAGATACAGGGATGGACATGAGACGCTCCCCCTACTGAGATACAGGGATGGACATGAGACCCCCCCCCCCTACTGAAATACAGGGACGGACATGAGACGCTCCCCCTACTGAGGTACGAGGATGGACATGAGACGCTCCCCTACTGAGATACAGGGGCGGACATGAGACGCTCCCTCTACTGAGATACGGGGATGGACATGAGACGCTCTCCCCTACTGAGATGCAGGGATGTACATGAGACTCTCCCCCTACTGAGATACAGGAATGGACATGAGACGCTCCCCCTACTGAGATACAGGGATGGACATGAGACGCTCCCTCTACTGAGATACAGGGATGGACATGAGACGCTCCCCCTACTGAGATAAAGGGTTGGACATGAAACGCTCCCCCTACTGAGATACAGGGATGGACATGAGACGCTCCCCCTACTGAGATACAGGGACGGACATGAGACGCTCCCCCTACTGAGATACAGGGATGGACATGAGACGCTCCCCCTACTGAGATACAGGGATGGACATGAGACCCCCCCTACTGAAATACATGGACGGACATGAGACGCTCCCCCTACTGAGATACAGGGATGGACATGAGACCCCCCCCCCCTACTGAAATACAGGGACGGACATGAGACGCTCCCCCTACTGAGGTACGAGGATGGACATGAGACGCTCGCCCTACTGAGATACAGGGGCGGACATGAGACGCTCCCCCTACTGAGATACGGGGATGGACATGAGACGCTCCCCCTACTGAGATACAGGGGCGGACATGAGACCCCCCCCCCCCCCATACTGAAATACAGGGATGGACATGAGACGCTCCCCCTACTGAGATACAGAGATGGACATGAGACGCTCCCCCCACTGAGATACAGGGACGGACATGAGACGTTCCCCCTACTGAGATACAGGGATGGACATGAGACGTTCCCCCTACTGAGATACAGGGGCGGACATGAGACCCCCCCCCCCTACTGAAATACAGGGATGGACATGAGACGCCCCCCCCCCTACTGAGATACAGGGATGGACATGAGAGGCCCCCATACTGAGATACAGGGACGGACATGAGACGCTCTTCCTACTGAGATACAGGGATGGACATGAGACGCTCCCCCTACTGAGATGCAGGGACGCGACTCAGCGCTCCCCCTACTGGGATACAGGGATGGACATGAGACGCTCCCCCTACTGAGATACAGGGATGGACATGAGACGCTCCCCCTACTGAGATACAGGGACGGACATGAGACGCTCCCCCTACTGAGAAAAAGGGATGGACATGAGACGCTCCCCCTACTGAGATACAGGGATGGACATGAGACGCTCCCCCTACTGAGATACAGGGATGGACATGAGACACTCCCCCTACTGAGATACAGGGATGGACATAAGACGCTCCCCCCTACTGAGATACAGGGAAGGACATGAGACGCTCCCCCTACTGAGATGCAGGGATGGACATGAGACACCCCTCCCCCACACCCCCCTACTGAGATACAGGGATGGACATAAGACGCTCCCCCTACTGAGATACAGGGATGGACATGAGACGCTCCCCCCTACTGAGATGCAGGGACGCGACTCAGCGCTCCCCCTACTGGGATACAGGGATAGACATGAGACGCTCCCCCTACTGAGATACAGGGATGGACATGAGACGCTCCCCCTACTGAGATACAGGGACGGACATGAGACGCTCCCCCTACTGAGATGCAGGGATGGACATGAGACACCCCTCCCCCCTTACTGAGATACAGGGATGGACATGAGACGCTCCCCCTACTGAGATACAGGGGCGGACATGAGACGCACCTTTTACTGAGATACAGGAATGGACATGAGACGCGCCTTTTACTGAGATACAGGGATGTACATGAGACGCTCCCCCTACTGAGATACAGGGGCGGACATGAGACGCGCCTTTTACTGAGATACAGGGATGGACATGAGACGCTCCCCCCTACTGAGATGCAGGGACGCGACTCAGCGCTCCCCCTACTGGGATACAGGGATGGACATGAGACGCTCCCCCTACTGAGATACAGGGATGGACATGAGACGCTCCCCCTACTGAGATACAGGGACTGACATGAGACGCTCCCCCTACTGAGATAAAGGGATGGAAATGAGACGCTCCCCCTACTGAGATACAGGGATGGACATGAGACGCTCCCCCTACTGAGATACAGGGACGGACATGAGACGCTCCCCCTACTGAGATAAAGGGGCGGACATGAGACGCGCCTTTTACTGAGATACAGGGATGGACATGAGACGCTCCCCCTACTGAGATACAGGGGCGGACATGAGACGCTCCCCCTACTGAGATACAGGGGCGGACATGAGACGCGCCTTTTACTGAGATACAGGGATGGACATGAGACGCTCCCCCTACTGAGATACAGGAACGGACATGAGACGCTCCCCCTACTGAGATAAAGGGATGGACATGAGACGCTCCCCCTACTAAGATACAGGGATGGACATGAGACGCTCCCCCTACTGAGATACAGGGATGGACATGAGACGCTCCTCCTACTGAGATACAGGGACGGACATGAGACCCCCCCCCCTACTGAAATACAGGGACGGACATGAGACGCTCCCCCTACTGAGGTACGAGGATGGACATGAGACGCTCCCCCTACTGAGATACAGGGGCGGACATGAGACGCTCCCCCTACTGAGATACGGGGATGGACATGAGACTCTCCCCCTACTGAGATACAGGGGCGGACATGAGACCCCCCCCCCCTACTGAAATACAGGGATGGACATGAGACGCTCCCCCTACTGAGATACTGGGATGGACATGAGACGCTCCCCCTACTGAGATACAGGGACGGACATGAGACGTTCCCCCTACTGAGATACAGGGATGGACATGAGACGTTCCCCCTACTGAGATACAGGGGCGGACATGAGACCCCCCCCCCTACTGAAATACAGGGATGGACATGAGACGCTCCCCCTACTGAGATACAGGGATGGACATGAGACGCTCCCCCCTTCTAAGATACAGGGATGGACATGAGACGCTCCCCCTACTGAGATAAAGGGTTGGACATGAGACGCTCCACCTACTGAGATACAGGGATGGACATGAGACGCTCCCCCCTACTGAGATACAGGGACGGACATGAGACGCTCCCCCTACTGAGATACGGGGATGGACATGAGACGCTCCCCCTACTGAGATACGGGGATGGACATGAGACTCTCCCCCTACTGAGATACAGGGGCGGACATGAGACCCCCCCCCCCCCCTCTACTGAAATACAGGGATGGACATGAGACGCTCCCCCTACTGAGATACAGGGATGGACATGAGACGCTCCCCCTACTGAGATACAGGGACGGACATGAGACGTTCCCCCTACTGAGATACAGGGATGGACATGAGACGTTCCCCCTACTGAGATACAGGGGCGGACGTGAGACCCCCCTACTGAAATACAGGGATGGACATGAGACGCTCCCCCTACTGAGATACAGGGATGGACATGAGACGCTCCCCCTTCTAAGATACAGGGATGGACATGAGACGTCCCCCTACTGAGATAAAGGGTTGGACATGAGACGCTCCACCTACTGAGATACAGGGATGGACATGAGACGCTCCCCCCTACTGAGATACAGGGACGGACATGAGACGCTCCCCCTACTGAGATACAGGGATGGACATGAGACGCTCCCCCTACTGAGATACAGGGATGGACATGAGACCCCCCCCCCCCCCTACTGAAATACAGGGACGGACATGAGACGCTCCCCCTACTGAGATACAGGGATGGACATGAGAACCCCCCCTACTGAAATACAGGGACGGACATGAGACGCTCCCCCTACTGAGGTACGAGGATGGACATGAGACGCTCCCCCTACTGAGATACAGGGGCGGACATGAGACGCTCCCCCTACTGAGATACGGGGATGGACATGAGACGCTCCCCCTACTGAGATACAGGGGCGGACATGAGACCCCCCCCCTACTGAAATACAGGGATGGACATGAGACGCTCCCCCTACTGAGATACAGGGATAGACATGAGACGCTCCCCCTACTGAGATACAGGGACGGACATGAGACGTTCCCCCTACTGAGATACAGGGATGGACATGAGACGTTCCCCCTACTGAGATACAGAGGCGGACATGAGACCCCCCCTACTGAAATACAGGGATGGACATGAGACGCTCCCCCTACTGAGATTCAGGGATGGACATGAGACGCTCCCCCTACTGAGATACAGGGACGGACGTGAGACGCTCCCCCTACTGAGATACAGGGACGGACATGAGACGCTCCCCCTACTGAGATACAGGGATGGACATGAGACGCTCCTCCCTACTGAGATAAAGGGATGGACATGAGACACCCCTCTCCCCTACTGAGATACAGGGATGGACATGAGACGCTCCCCCTACTGAGATACAGGGACGGACATGAGACGCTCCCCCTACTGAGATAAAGGGATGGACATGAGAAGCTCCCCCTACTGAGATACAGGGATGGACATGAGACGCTCCCCTTACTGAGATACAGGGA
Organism: Chirona hameri; assembly: GCA_036785665.1. NCBI lineage: Eukaryota > Metazoa > Arthropoda > Thecostraca > Balanomorpha > Balanidae > Chirona > Chirona hameri. Next base: position 31,649 of record JAXIVJ010000295.1, on the reverse strand, counting down.
TGGACATGAGACGCTCCCCCTACTGAGATACAGGGATGGACATGAGACGCTCCCCCCTACTGAGATACAGGGACGGACATGAGACGCTCCCCCTACTGAGATGCAGGGATGGACATAAGACACCCCCCCCCCCCCCTACTGAGATACAGGGATGGACATGAGACGCTCCCCCTACTGAGATACAGGGATGGACATGAGACGCTCCCCCTTTTGAGATGCAGGGACGCGACTCAGCGCTCCCCCTACTGGGATACAGGGATGGACATGAGACGCTCCCCCCTACTGAGATGCAGAGACGCGACTCAGCGCTCCCAATACTGGGATACAGGGATGGACATGAGACGCTCCCCCTACTGAGATACAGGGATGGACATGAGACGCTCCCCCTACTGAGATACAGGGACGGACATGAGGCGCTCCCCCTACTGAGATGCAGGGATGGACATGAGACACCCCTCCCCCCCCTACTGAGATACAGGGATGGACATGAGACGATCCCCCTACTGAGATACAGTGGCGGACATGAGACGCGCCTTTTACTGAGATACAGGGATGGACATGAGACGCGCCTTTTACTGAGATACAGGGATGGACATGAGACGCTCCCCCCTACTGGGATGCAGGGACGCGACTCAGCGCTCCCCCTACTGGGATACAGGGATGGACATGTGACGCTCCCCCTACTGAGATACAGGGATGGACATGAGACGCTCCCCCTACTGAGATACAGGGACGGACATGAGACGCTCCCCCTACTGAGATAAAGGGATGGAAATGAGACGCTCCTCCTACTGAGATACAGGGATGGACATGAGACGCTCCCCCTACTGAGATACAGGGACGGACATGAGACGCTCTCCCTACTGAGATAAAGGGGCGGACATGAGACGCGCCTTTTACTGAGATACAGGGATGGACATGAGACGCTCCACCTACTGAGATACAGTGGCGGACATGAGACGCTCCCCCTACTGAGATACAGGGGCGGACATGAGACGCGCCTTTTACTGAGATACCGGGATGGACATGAGACGCTCCCCCTACTGAGATACAGGGACGGACATGAGACGCTCCCCCTACTGAGATAAAGGGATGGACATGAGACGCTCCCGCTACTGAGATACAGGGATGGACATGAGACGCTCCCCCTACTGAGATACAGGGATGGACATGAGACGCTCCTCCTACTGAGATACAGGGACGGACATGAGACGCTCCCCCTACTGAGATACAGGGATGGGCATGAGACACCCCTCCCCCCCCCCCCTACTGAGATACAGGGATGGACATGAGACGCTCCTCCCTACTGAGATAAAGGGATGGACATGAGACACCCCTCCCCCCTACTGAGATACAGGGATGGACATGAGACGCTCCTCCCTACTGAGATAAAGGGATGGGCATGAGACACCCCTCCCCCCCCCCTACTGAGATACAGGGATGGACATGAGACGCTCCCCCTACTGAGATACAGGGATGGACATGAGACGCTCCTCCCTACTGAGATAAAGGGATGGACATGAGACACCCCTCCCCCCCTACTGATATACAGGGATGGATATGAGACGCTCCCCCTACTGAGATACAGGGATGGACATGAGATGCTCCCCCTACTGAGATACAGGGATCGACATGAGACGCTCCCCCTACTGAGATACAGGGGAGGACATGAGACGCTCCCCTACTGAGATACAGGGATGGACATGAGACGCTCCCCCCTACTGAGATACAGGGATGGACATGAGACGCTCCCCCTACTGAGATAAAGGGTTGGGCATGAGACGCTCCCCCTACTGAGATACAGGGATGGACATGAGACGCTCCCCCCTACTGAGATACAGGGACGGACATGAGACGCTCCCCCTACTGAGATACAGGGATGGACATGAGACGCTCCCCCTACTGAAATACAGGGACGGACATGAGACGCTCCCCCTACTGAGATACAGGGTAGGACATGAGACCCCCCCCCCCCCTACTGAAATACAGGGACGGACATGAGACGCTCCCCCTACTGAGGTACAAGGATGGACATGAGACGCTCCCCCTACTGAGATACAGGGGCGGACATGAGACGCTCCCCCTACTGAGACACAGGGATGGACATGAGACGCTCCCCCTACTGAGATACAGGGGCGGACATGAGACCCCCCCCCCGACTGAAATACAGGGATGGACATGTGACGCTCCCCCTACTGAGATACAGGGATAGACATGAGACGCTCCCCCTACTGAGATACAGGGACGGACATGAGACGTTCCACCTACTGAGATATAGGGATGGACATGAGACGTTCCCCCTACTGAGATACAGGGGCGGACATGAGACCCCCCTACTGAAATACAGGGATGGACATGAGACGCTCCCCCTACTGAGATACAGGGATGGACATGAGACGCTCCCCCTACTGAGATACAGGGACGGACATGAGACGCTCCCCCTACTGAGATACAGGGATGGACATGAGACGTTCCCCCTACTGAGATACAGGGATGGATATGAGACGCTCCCCCTACTGAGATAAAGGGTTGGACATGAGACGCTCCCCCTACTGAGATACAGGGATGGACATGAGACGCTCCCCCTACTGAGATACAGGGACGGACATGAGACGCTCCCCCTACTGAGATACAGGGATGGACATGAGACGCTCCCCCTACTGAGATACAGGGATGGACATGAGACCCCCCCCCCCTACTGAAATACATGGACGGACATGAGACGCTCCCCCTACTGAGATACAGGGATGGACATGAGATACCCCCCCCCCCCCTACTGAAATACAGGGACGGACATGAGACGCTCCCCCTACTGAGGTACGAGGATGGACATGAGACGCTCGCCCTACTGAGATACAGGGGCGGACATGAGACGCTCCCCCTACTGAGATACGGGGATGGACATGAGACGCTCCCCCTACTGAGATACAGGGGCGGACATGAGACCCCCCCCCCCATACTGAAATACAGGGATGGACATGAGACGCTCCCCCTACTGAGATACAGAGATGGACATGAGACGCTCCCCCCACTGAGATACAGGGACGGACATGAGACGTTCCCCCTACTGAGATACAGGGATGGACATGATTCGTTCCCCCTACTGAGATACAGGGGCGGACATGAGACCCCCCCCCCCCTACTGAAATACAGGGGTGGACATGAGACGCCCCCCCCCCTACTGAGATACAGGGATGGACATGAGAGGCCCCCATACTGAGATACAGGGACGGACATGAGACGCTCCCCCTACTGAGATACAGGGATGGACATGAGACGCTCCCCCTACTGAGATGCAGGGACGCGACTCAGTGCTCCCCCTACTGGGATACAGGGATGGACATGAGACGCTCCCCCTACTGAGATACAGGGATGGACATGAGACGCTCCCCCTACTGAGATACAGGGACGGACATGAGACGCTCCCCCTACTGAGAAAAAGGGATGGACATGAGACGCTCCCCCTACTGAGATACAGGGATGGACATGAGACGCTCCCCCTACTGAGATACAGGGATGGACATGAGACACTCCCCCTACTGAGATACAGGGATGGACATAAGACGCTCCCCCCTACTGAGATACAGGGACGGACATGAGACGCTCCCCCTACTGAGATGCAGGGATGCACATGAGACACCCCTCCCCCACACACCCCTACTGAGATACAGGGATGGACATAAGACGCTCCCCCTACTGAGATACAGGGATGGACATGAGACGCTCCCCCCTACTGAGATGCAGGGACGCGACTCAGCGCTCCCCCTACTGGGATACAGGGATGGACATGAGACGCTCCCCCTACTGAGATACAGGGATGGACATGAGACGCTCCCCCTACTGAGATACAGGGACGGACATGAGACGCTCCCCCTACTGAGATGCAGGGATGGACATGAGACACTCCTCCCCCCCTACTGAGGTACAGGGATGGACATGAGACGCTCCCCCTACTGAGATACAGGGGCGGACATGAGACGCACCTTTTACTGAGATACAGGGATGGACATGAGACGCGCCTTTTACTGAGATACAGGAATGTACATGAGACGCTCCCCCTACTGAGATACAGGGGCGGACATGAGACGCGCCTTTTACTGAGATACAGGGATGGACATGAGACGCTCCCCACTACTGAGATGCAGGGACGCGACTCAGCGCTCCCCCTACTGGGATACAGGGATGGACATGAGACGCTCCCCCTACTGAGATACAGGGATGGACATGAGACGCTCCCCCTACTGAGATACAGGGACGGACATGAGACGCTCCCCCTACTGAGATAAAGGGATGGAAATGAGACGCTCCCCCTACTAAGATACAGGGATGGACATGAGACGCTCCCCCTACTGAGATACAGGGACGGACATGAGACGCTCCCCCTACTGAGATAAAGGGGCGGACATGAGACGCGCCTTTTACTGAGATACAGGGATGGACATGAGACGCTCCCCCTACTGAGATACAGGGGCGGACATGAGACGCTCCCCCTACTGAGATACAGGGGCGGACATGAGACGCGCCTTTTACTGAGATACAGGGATGGACATGAGACGCTCCCCCTACTGAGATACAGGAACGGACATGAGACGCTCCCCCTACTGAGATAAAGGGATGGACATGAGACGCTCCCCCTACTAAGATACAGGGATGGACATGAGACGCTCCCCCTACTGAGATACAGGGATGGACATGAGACGCTCCTCCTACTGAGATACAGGGACGGACATGAGACGCTCCCCCTACTGAGATACAGGGATGGACATGAGACACCCCTCCCCCCCCCCTACTGAGGTACAGGGATGGACATGAGACGCTCCTCCCTACTGAGATAAAGGGATGGACATGAGATACCCCTACCCCCTACTGAGATACAGGGATGGACATGAGACGATCCTCCCTACTGAGATAAAGGGATGGACATGAGACACCCCTCCCCCCCTACTGAGATACAGGGATGGACATGAGACGCTCCCCCTACTGAGATACAGGGATGGACATGAGACGCTCCTCCCTACTGAGATAAAGGGATGGACATGATACACCCCTCCCCCCCCTACTGGGATACAGGGATGGACATGAGACGCTCCCCCTACTGAGATACAGGGATGGACATGAGACGCTCCCCCTACTGAGATACAGGGATGGACATGAGACGCTCCCCCTACTGAGATACAGGGACGGACATGAGACGCTCCCCCTACTGAGATACAGGGATGGACATGAGACGCTCCCCCTACTGAGATACAGGGATGGACATGAGACCCCCCCCCCCTACTGAAATACAGGGACGGACATGAGACGCTCCCCCTACTGAGATACAGGGATGGACATGAGACCCCCCCCCCCCTACTGAAATACAGGGACGGACATGAGACGCTCCCCCTACTGAGGTACGAGGATGGACATGAGACGCTCCCCCTACTGAGATACAGGGGCGGACATGAGACGCTCCCCCTACTGAGATACGGGGATGGACATGAGACTCTCCCCCTACTGAGATACAGGGGCGGACATGAGACCCCCCCCCCCTACTGAAATACAGGGATGGACATGAGACGCTCCCCCTACTGAGATACTGGGATGGACATGAGACGCTCCCCCTACTGAGATACAGGGACGGACATGAGACGTTCCCCCTACTGAGATACAGGGATGGACATGAGACGTTCCCCCTACTGAGATACAGGGGCGGACATGAGACCCCCCCCCCTACTGAAATACAGGGATGGACATGAGACGCTCCCCCTACTGAGATACAGGGATGGGCATGAGACGCTCCCCCTTCTAAGATACAGGGATGGACATGAGACGCTCCCCCTACTGAGATAAAGGGTTGGACATGAGACGCTCCACCTACTGAGATACAGTTATGGACATGAGACGCTCCCCCCTACTGAGATACAGGGACGGACATGAGACGCTCCCCCTACTGAGATACGGGGATGGACATGAGACGCTCCCCCTACTGAGATACGGGGATGGACATGAGACTCTCCCCCTACTGAGATACAGGGGCGGACATGAGACCCCCCTACTGAAATACAGGGATGGACATGAGACGCTCCCCCTACTGAGATACAGGGATGGACATGAGACGCTCCCCCTACTGAGATACAGGGACGGACATGAGACGCTCCCCCTACTGAGATACAGGGATGGACATGAGACGTTCCCCCTACTGAGATACAGGGATGGATATGAGACGCTCCCCCTACTGAGATAAAGGGTTGGACATGAGACGCTCCCCCTACTGAGATACAGGGATGGACATGAGACGCTCCCCCTACTGAGATACAGGGACGGACATGAGACGCTCCCCCTACTGAGATACAGGGATGGACATGAGACGCTCCCCCTACTGAGATACAGGGATGGACATGAGACCCCCCCCCCCTACTGAAATACATGGACGGACATGAGACGCTCCCCCTACTGAGATACAGGGATGGACATGAGATACCCCCCCCCCCCCTACTGAAATACAGGGACGGACATGAGACGCTCCCCCTACTGAGGTACGAGGATGGACATGAGACGCTCGCCCTACTGAGATACAGGGGCGGACATGAGACGCTCCCCCTACTGAGATACGGGGATGGACATGAGACGCTCCCCCTACTGAGATACAGGGGCGGACATGAGACCCCCCCCCCCCCCCCATACTGAAATACAGGGATGGACATGAGACGCTCCCCCTACTGAGATACAGAGATGGACATGAGACGCTCCCCCCACTGAGATACAGGGACGGACATGAGACGTTCCCCCTACTGAGATACAGGGATGGACATGATTCGTTCCCCCTACTGAGATACAGGGGCGGACATGAGACCCCCCCCCCCTACTGAAATACAGGGGTGGACATGAGACGCCCCCCCCCCCCACTGAGATACAGGGATGGACATGAGAGGCCCCCATACTGAGATACAGGGACGGACATGAGACGCTCCCCCTACTGAGATACAGGGATGGACATGAGACGCTCCCCCTACTGAGATGCAGGGACGCGACTCAGTGCTCCCCCTACTGGGATACAGGGATGGACATGAGACGCTCCCCCTACTGAGATACAGGGATGGACATGAGACGCTCCCCCTACTGAGATACAGGGACGGACATGAGACGCTCCCCCTACTGAGAAAAAGGGATGGACATGAGACGCTCCCCCTACTGAGATACAGGGATGGACATGAGACGCTCCCCCTACTGAGATACAGGGATGGACATGAGACACTCCCCCTACTGAGATACAGGGATGGACATAAGACGCTCCCCCCTACTGAGATACAGGGACGGACATGAGACGCTCCCCCTACTGAGATGCAGGGATGCACATGAGACACCCCTCCCCCACACACCCCTACTGAGATACAGGGATGGACATAAGACGCTCCCCCTACTGAGATACAGGGATGGACATGAGACGCTCCCCCCTACTGAGATGCAGGGACGCGACTCAGCGCTCCCCCTACTGGGATACAGGGATGGACATGAGACGCTCCCCCTACTGAGATACAGGGATGGACATGAGACGCTCCCCCTACTGAGATACAGGGACGGACATGAGACGCTCCCCCTACTGAGATGCAGGGATGGACATGAGACACTCCTCCCCCCCTACTGAGGTACAGGGATGGACATGAGACGCTCCCCCTACTGAGATACAGGGGCGGACATGAGACGCACCTTTTACTGAGATACAGGGATGGACATGAGACGCGCCTTTTACTGAGATACAGGAATGTACATGAGACGCTCCCCCTACTGAGATACAGGGGCGGACATGAGACGCGCCTTTTACTGAGATACAGGGATGGACATGAGACGCTCCCCACTACTGAGATGCAGGGACGCGACTCAGCGCTCCCCCTACTGGGATACAGGGATGGACATGAGACGCTCCCCCTACTGAGATACAGGGATGGACATGAGACGCTCCCCCTACTGAGATACAGGGACGGACATGAGACGCTCCCCCTACTGAGATAAAGGGATGGAAATGAGACGCTCCCCCTACTAAGATACAGGGATGGACATGAGACGCTCCCCCTACTGAGATACAGGGACGGATATGAGACGCTCCCCCTACTGAGATAAAGGGGCGGACATGAGACGCGCCTTTTACTGAGATACAGGGATGGACATGAGACGCTCCCCCTACTGAGATACAGGGGCGGACATGAGACGCTCCCCCTACTGAGATACAGGGGCGGACATGAGACGCGCCTTTTACTGAGATACAGGGATGGACATGAGACGCTCCCCCTACTGAGATACAGGAACGGACATGAGACGCTCCCCCTACTGAGATAAAGGGATGGACATGAGACGCTCCCCCTACTAAGATACAGGGATGGACATGAGACGCTCCCCCTACTGAGATACAGGGATGGACATGAGACGCTCCTCCTACTGAGATACAGGGACGGACATGAGACGCTCCCCCTACTGAGATACAGGGATGGACATGAGACACCCCTCCCCCCCCCCTACTGAGGTACAGGGATGGACATGAGACGCTCCTCCCTACTGAGATAAAGGGATGGACATGAGATACCCCTACCCCCTACTGAGATACAGGGATGGACATGAGACGATCCTCCCTACTGAGATAAAGGGATGGACATGAGACACCCCTCCCCCCCTACTGAGATACAGGGATGGACATGAGACGCTCCCCCTACTGAGATACAGGGATGGACATGAGACGCTCCTCCCTACTGAGATAAAGGGATGGACATGATACACCCCTCCCCCCCCTACTGGGATACAGGGATGGACATGAGACGCTCCCCCTACTGAGATACAGGGATGGACATGAGACGCTCCCCCTACTGAGATACAGGGATGGACATGAGACGCTCCCCCTACTGAGATACAGGGACGGACATGAGACGCTCCCCCTACTGAGATACAGGGATGGACATGAGACGCTCCCCCTACTGAGATACAGGGATGGACATGAGACCCCCCCCCCCCTACTGAAATACAGGGACGGACATGAGACGCTCCCCCTACTGAGATACAGGGATGGACATGAGACCCCCCCCCCCTACTGAAATACAGGGACGGACATGAGACGCTCCCCCTACTGAGGTACGAGGATGGACATGAGACGCTCCCCCTACTGAGATACAGGGGCGGACATGAGACGCTCCCCCTACTGAGATACGGGGATGGACATGAGACTCTCCCCCTACTGAGATACAGGGGCGGACATGAGACCCCCCCCCTACTGAAATACAGGGATGGACATGAGACGCTCCCCCTACTGAGATACTGGGATGGACATGAGACGCTCCCCCTACTGAGATACAGGGACGGACATGAGACGTTCCCCCTACTGAGATACAGGGATGGACATGAGACGTTCCCCCTACTGAGATACAGGGGCGGACATGAGACCCCCCCCCCTACTGAAATACAGGGATGGACATGAGACGCTCCCCCTACTGAGATACAGGGATGGGCATGAGACGCTCCCCCTTCTAAGATACAGGGATGGACATGAGACGCTCCCCCTACTGAGATAAAGGGTTGGACATGAGACGCTCCACCTACTGAGATACAGTTATGGACATGAGACGCTCCCCCCTACTGAGATACAGGGACGGACATGAGACGCTCCCCCTACTGAGATACGGGGATGGACATGAGACGCTCCCCCTACTGAGATACGGGGATGGACATGAGACTCTCCCCCTACTGAGATACAGGGGCGGACATGAGACCCCCCTACTGAAATACAGGGATGGACATGAGACGCTCCCCCTACTGAGATACAGGGATGGACATGAGACGCTCCCCCTACTGAGATACAGGGACGGACATGAGACGTTCCCCCTACTGAGATACAGGGATGGACATGAGACGTTCCCCCTACTGAGATACAGGGGCGGACATGAGACCCCCCCTACTGAAATACAGGGATGGACATGAGACGCTCCCCTACTGAGATACAGGGATGGACATGAGACGCTCTCCCTTCTAAGATACAGGGATGGACATGAGACGTCCCCCTACTGAGATAAAGGGTTGGACATGAGACGCTCCACCTACTGAGATACAGGGATGGACATGAGACGCTCCCCCCTACTGAGATACAGGGACGGACATGAGACGCTCCCTCTACTGAGATACAGGGATGGACATGAGACGCTCCCCCTACTGAAATACAGGGACGGACATGAGACGCTCCCCCTACTGAGGTACGAGGATGGACATGAGACGCTCCCCCTACTGAGATACAGGGGCGGACATGAGACGCTCCCCCTACTGAGATACGGGGATGGACATGAGACGCTCCCCCTACTGAGATACAGGGGCGGACATGAGACCCCCCCCCCCTACTGAAATACAGGGATGGACATGAGACGCTCCCCCTACTGAGATACAGGGATAGACATGAGACGCTCCCCCTACTGAGATACAGGGACGGACATGAGACGTTCCCCCTACTGAGATACAGGGATGGACATGAGACGTTCCCCCTACTGAGATACAGAGGCGGACATGAGACCCCCCCCCCCCTACTGAAATACAGGGATGGACATGAGACGCTCCCCCTACTGATATTCAGGGATGGACATGAGACGCTCCCCCTACTGAGATACAGGGACGGACGTGAGACGCTCCCCCTACTGAGATACAGGGACGGACATGAGACGCTCCCCCTACTGAGATACAGGGATGGACATGAGACGCTCCTCCCTACTGAGATAAAGGGATGGACATGAGACACCCCTCTCCCCTACTGAGATACAGGGATGGACATGAGACGCTCCCCCTACTGAGATACAGGGACGGACATGAGACGCTCCCCCTACTGAGATAAAGGGATGGACATGAGAAGCTCCCCCTACTGAGATACAGGGATGGACATGAGACGCTCCCCTTACTGAGATACAGGGATGGACATGAGACGCTCCCCCTACTGAGATACAGGGATGGACATGAGACGCTCCCCCCTACTGAGATACAGGGACGGACATGAGACGCTCCCCCTACTGAGATGCAGGGATGGACATGAGACACCCCCCCTACTGAGATACAGGGATGGACATGAGACGCTCCCCCTACTGAGATACAGGGATGGACATGAGACGCTCCCCCCTACTGAGATGCAGGGACGCGACTCAGCGCTCCCCCTACTGGGATACAGGGATGGACATGAGACGCTCCCCCTACTGAGATACAGGGATGGACATGAGACGCTCCTCCTTACTGAGATAAAGGGATGGACATGAGACACCCCTCCCCTCTACTGAGATACAGGGATGGACATGAAACGCTCCTCCCTACTGAGATAAAGGGATAGGCATGAGACACCCCTCCCCCCTACTGAGATACAGGGATGGACATGAGACGCTCCCCCTACTGAGATACAGGGATGGACATGAGACGCTTCTCCCTACTGAGATAAAGGGATGGACATGAGACACCCCTCCCCCCTACTGAGATACAGGGATGGACATGAGACGCTCCCCCTACTGAGATACAGGGATGGACATGAGATGCTCCCCCTACTGAGATACAGGGATGGACATGAGACGCTCCCCCTACTGAGATACAGGGACGGACATGAGACGCTCCCCCTACTGAGATACATGGATGGACATGAGACGCTCCCCCCCTACTGAGATACAGGGATGGACATGAGACGCTCCCCCTACTGAGATAAAGGGTTGGACATGAGACGCTCCCCTACTGAGATACAGGGATGGACATGAGACGCTCCCCCTACTCAGATACAGGGATGGACATGAGACGCTCCTCCTACTGAGATACAGGGACGGACATGAGACGCTCCCCCTACTGGGATACAGGGATGGACATGAGACACCCCTCACCCCCTACTGAGGTACAGGGATGGACATGAGACGCTCCTCCCTACTGAGATAAAGGGATGGACATGAGACACCCCACCCCCCCTACTGAGATACAGGGATGGACATGAGACGATCCTCCCTACTGAGATAAAGGGATTTACATGAGACACCCCTCCCCCCCCCCCCTACTGAGATACAGGGATGATCATGAGACGCTCCCCCTACTGAGATACAGGGATGGACATCAGACGCTCCTCCCTACTGAGATAAAGGGATGGACATGAGACACCCCTCCCCCTACTGAGATACAGGGATGGACATGAGACGCTCCCCCTACTGAGATACAGGGATGGACATGAGACGCTCCCCCTACTGAGATACAGGGATGGACATGAGACGCTCCCCCTACTGAGATACAGGGACGGACATGAGACGCTCCCCCTACTGAGATACAGGGATGGACATGAGACGCTCCCCCTACTAAGATACAGGGATGGACATGAGACGCTCCCCCTACTGAGATAAAGGATTGGACATGAGACGCTCCCCCTACTGAGATACAGGGATTGACATGAGACGCTCCCCCCTACTGAGATACAGGGACGGACATGAGACGCTCCCCCTACTGAGATACAGGGATGGACATGAGACGCTTCCCCTACTGAGATACAGGGATGGACATGAGACCCCCCCCCTACTGAAATACAGGGACGGAAATGAGACGCTCCCCCTACTGAGATACAGGGATGGACATGAGACCCCCCCTACTGAAATACAGGGACGGACATGAGACGCTCCCCCTACTGAGGTACGAGGATGGACATGAGACGCTCCCCCTACTGAGATACAGGGATGGACATGAGACCCCCCCCCTACTGAAATACAGGGACGGACATGAGACGCTCCCCCTACTGAGGTACGAGGATGGACATGAGACGCTCCCCCTACTGAGATACAGGGGCGGACATGAGACGCTCCCCCTACTGAGATACGGAGATGGACATGAGACGCTCCCCCTACTGAGATACAGGGGCGGACATGAGACCCCCCCCCTACTGAAATACAGGGATGGACATGAGACGCTCCCCCTACTGAGATACAGGGATGGACATGAGACGCTCCCCCTACTGAGATACAGGAACGGACATGAGACGTTCCCCCTACTGAGATACAGGGATGGACATGAGACGTTCCCCCTACTGAGATACAGGGGCGGACATGAGACCCCCCTACTGAAATACAGGGATGGACATGAGACGCTCCCCCTACTGAGATACAGGGATGGACATGAGACGCTCCCCCCTTCTAAGATACAGGGATGGACATGAGACGCTCCCCCTACTGAGATAAAGGGTTGGACATGAGACGCTCCACCTACTGAGATACAGGGATGGACATGAGACGCTCCCCCCTACTGAGATACAGGGACGGACATGAGACGCTCCCCCTACTGAGATACAGGGATGGACATGAGACGCTCCCCCTACTGAGATACAGGGATGGACATGAGACGCTCCCCCTACTGAGATACGGGGATGGACATGAGACGCTCCACCTACTGAGATACAGGGGCGGACATGAGACCCCCCCCCCCTACTGAAATACAGGGATGGATATGAGACGCTCCCCCTACTGAGATACAGGGATGGACATGAGACGCTCCCCCTACTGAGATACAGGGACGGACATGAGACGTTCCCCCTACTGAGATACAGGGATGGACATGAGACGTTCCCCCTACTGAGATACAGGGGCGGACATGAGACCCCCCCCCCTACTGAAATACAGGGATGGACATGAGACGCTCCCCCTACTGAGATTCAGGGATGGACATGAGACGCTCCCCCTACTGAGATACAGGGACGGACATGAGACGCTCCCCCTACTGAGATACAGGGACGGACATGAGACGCTCCCCCTACTGAGATACAGGGATGGACATGAGACGCTCCTCCCTACTGAGATAAAGGGATGGACATGAGACACCCCTCCCCCTACTGAGATACAGGGATGGACATGAGACGCTCCCCCTACTGAGATACAGGGACGGACATGAGACGCTCCCCCTACTGAGATAAAGGGATGGACATGAGACGCTCCCCCTACTGAGATACAGGGATGGACATGAGACGCTCCCCCTACTGAGATACAGGGATGGACATGAGACGCTCCCCCTACTGAGATACAGGGATGGACATGAGACGCTCCCCCCTACTGAGATACAGGGACGGACATGAGACGCTCCCCCTACTGAGATGTAGGGATGGACATGAGACCCCCCCCCCCCCTACTGAGATACAGGGATGGACATGAGACGCTCCCCCTACTGAGATACAGGGATGGACATGAGACGCTCCCCCTACTGAGATGCAGGGACGCGACTCAGCGCTCCCCCTACTGGGATACAGGGATGGACATGAGACCCTCCCCCTACTGAGATACAGGGATGGACATGAGACGCTCCCCCTACTGAGATACAGGGACGGACATGAGACGCTCCCCGTACTGAGATGCAGGGATGGACATGAGACACCCCTCCCCCCCCCTCTACTGAGATACAGGGATGGACATGAGACGCTCCCCCTACTGAGATACAGGTGCGGATATGAGACGCGCCTTTTACTGAGATACAGGGATGGACATGAGACGCGCCTTTTTCTGAGATACAGGGATGTACATGAGACGCTCCCCCTACTGAAATACAGGGACGTACATGAGACGCTCCCCCTACTGAGGTACGAGGATGGACATGAGACGCTCCCCCTTCAGAGATACAGGGGCGGACATGAGACGCTCCCCCTACTGAGATACGGGGATGGACATGAGACGCTCCCACTACTGAGATGCAGGGATGGACATGAGACACCCCTCCCCCCCCCCCTACTGAGATACAGGGATGGACATGAAACGCTCCCCCTACTGAGATACAGGGGCGGACATGAGACGCGCCTTTTACTGAGATACAGGGATGGACATGAGACGCGCCTTTTACTGAGATACAGGGATGTACATGAGACGCTCCCCCTACTGAGATACAGGGGCGGACATGAGACGCGCCTTTTACTGAGATACAGGGATGGACATGAGACGCTCCCCCCTACTGAGATGCAGGGACGCGACTCAGCGCTCCCCCTACTGTTTTACAGGGATGGATATGAGACGCTCACCCTACTGAGATACCGAGATGGACATGAGACGCTCCCCCTACTGAGATACAGGGACGGACATGAGACGCTCCCCCTACTGAGATAAAGGGATGGAAATTAGACGCTCCCCCTAATGAGATACAGGGATGGACATGAGAAGCTCCCCCTACTGAGATACAGGGACGGACATGAGACACTCCCCCTACTGAGATAAAGGGGCGGATATGAGACGCGCCTTTTACTGAGATTCAGGGATGGACATGAGACGCTCCCCCTACTGAGATACAGGGATGGACATGAGACACCCCTCCCCCCCCCCTACTGAGATACAGGGATGGACATTAGACGCTCCTCCCTACTGAGATAAAGGGATGGACATGAGACACCCCTCTCCCCTACTGAGATACAGGGACAGGGATGGACATGAGACGCTCCTCCCTACTGATATACAGGGATGGACATGAGACGCTCCCCCTACTGAGATACAGGGATGGACATGAGACCCCCCCCCCTACTGAAATACAGGGACGGACATGAGACGCTCCCCCTACTGAGATACAGGGATGGACATGAGACCCCCCCCCCCCTACTGAAATACAGGGACGGACATGAGACGCTCCCCCTACTGAGATACAGGGGCGGACATGATACCCCCCCCCCCCCCTACTGAAATACAGGGATGGACATGAGACGCTCCCCCTACTGAGATACAGGGATGGACATAAGACGCTCCCCCTACTGAGATACGGGGATGGACATGAGACGCTCCCCCTACTGAGATACAGGGGCGGACATGATACCCCCCCCCCTACTGAAATACAGGGATGGACATGAGACGCTCCCCCTACTGAGATACAGGGATGGACATGAGACGCTCCCCCTACTGAGATACAGGGACGGACATGAGACGTTCCCCCTACTGAGATACAGGGATGGACATGAGACGTTCCCCCTACTGAGATACAGGGGCGGACATGAGACCCCCCCCCCCCTACTGAAATACAGGGATGGACATGAGACGCTCCCCCTACTGAGATACAGGGATGGACATGAGACGCTCCCCCTACTGAGATACAGGGACGGACATGAGACGCTCCCCCTACTGAGATACAGGGATGGACATTGGACACCCCTCCCCCCCCCTACTGAAATACAGGGACGGACATGAGACGCTCCCCCTACTGAAATACAGGGATGGACATGAGACGCTCCCCCTACTGAGATACAGGGATGGACATGAGACGCTCCCCCTACTGAGATACAGGGATGGACATGAGACGCTCCTTCCTACTGAGATGCAGAACGCGACTCAGCGCTCCCCCTACTGGGATACAGGGATGGACATGAGACGCTCCCCCTACTGAGATACAGGGGCGGACATGAGACGCGCCCCCTACTGAGATACAGGGATGGACATGAGACGCTCCCCCTACTGAGATACAGGGATGGACATGAGACGCTCCCCCTACTGAGATACAGGGGGGGACATGAGACGCGCCCTCTACTGAGATACAAGGATGGACATGGGACGCTCACCCTACTGAGATACAGGGATGGACATGAGACGCTCCCTCTACTGAGATACAGGGATGGACATGAGACGCTCCTTTTACTGAGATACAGGGATGTACATGAGACGCTCCCCCCTACTGAGATACAGGGACGGACATGAGACGCTCCCCCTACTGAGATACAGGGACTGACATGAGAAGCTCCCCCTACTGGGATACAGGGATGGACATGAGACGCTCCCCCTACTGAGATACAGGGATGGACATGAGACGCTCCCCCTACTGAGATACAGGGACGGACATGAGACGCTCCCCCTACTGAGATAAAGGGATCGACATGAGACGCTCCCCCTACTGAGATACGGGGATGGACATGAGACGCTCCCCCTACTGAGATACAGGGATGGACATGAGACGCTCCTCCTACTGAGATACAGGGACGGGCAGGAGACGCTCCCCCTACTGAGATACAGGCATGGACACGAGACACCCCTCCACCCCCCTACTGAAATACAGGGACGGACATGAGACGCTCCCCCTACTGAAATACAGGGATGGGCATGAGACGCTCCCCCTACTGAGATACAGGGATGGACATGAGACGCTCCCCCTACTGAGATACAGGGATGGACATGAGACGCTCCCCCTACTGAGATACAGGGATGGACATGAGACGCTCCCCCTACTGAGATACAGGGATGGACATGAGACGCTCCCCCTACTGAGATACAGGGATGGACATGAGACGCTCCCCCCTACTGAGATGCAGGGACGCGACTCAGCACTCCCCCTACTGGGATACAGGGATGGACATGAGACGCTCCCCCTACTGAGATACAGGGATGGACATGAGACGCTCCCCTTACTGAGATACAGGGACGGACATGAGACGCTCCCCTTACTGAGATAAAGGGATGGTCATGAGACGCTCCCCCTACTGAAATACAGGGATGGACATGAGACGCTCCCCCTACTGAGATACAGGGATGGACATGAGACGCTCCCCCTACTGAGATACAGGGATGGACATGAGACGCTCCCCCCTACTGAGATGCAGGGACGCGACTCAGCACTCCCCCTACTGGGATACAGGGATGGACATGAGACGCTCCCCCTACTGAGATACAGGGATGGACATGAGACGCTCCCCCTACTGAGATACAGGGACGGACATGAGACGCTCCCCCTACTGAGATAAAGGGATGGAAATGAGACGCTGCCCCTACTGAGATACAGGGATGGACATGAGACGCTCCCCCTACTGAGATACAGGGACGGACATGAGACACTCCCCCTACTGAGATAAAGGGGCGGACATGAGACGCGCCTTTTACTGAGATACAGGGATGGACATGAGACGCTCCCCCTACTGAGATACAGGGGCGGACATGAGACGCTCCCCCTACTGAGATACAGGGGCGGACATGAGACGCGCCTTTTACTGAGATACAGGGATGGACATGAGACGCTCCCCCTACTGAGATACAGGGACGGACATGAAACGCTCCCCCTACTGAGATAAAGGGATGGACATGAGACGCTCCCCCTACTGAGATACAGGGATGGTCATGAGACGCTCCCCCTACTGAGATACAGGGATGGACATGAGACGCTCCTCCTACTGAGATACAGGGACGGACATGAGACGCTCCCCCTACTGAGATACAGGGATGGACATGAGACACCCCTCCCCCCCCCCTACTGAGATACAGAGATGGACATGAGACGCTCCTCCCTACTGAGATAAAGGGATGGACATGAGACACCCCTCCCCCCACCCTACTGAGATACAGGGATGGGCATGAGACGCTCCTCCCTACTGAGATAAAGGGATGGACATGAGACACCCCTCCCCCCCCCCTACTGAGATACAGGGATGGACATGAGACGCTCCCCCTACTGAGATACAGGGATGGACATGAGACGCTCCTCACTACTGAGATAAAGGGATGGACATGAGACACCCCTCCCCCCTACTGAGATACAGGGATGGACATGTGACGCCCCCCCCCCCTACTGAGATACAGTAATGGACATGAGACGCTCCCCCTACTGAGATACAGGGATGGACATGAGACGCTCCCCCTACTGAGATACAGGGACGGACATGAGACGCTCCCGCTACTGAGATACAGGGATGGACATGAGACGCTCCCCCCTACTGAGATACAGGGACGGACATGAGACGCTCCCCCTACGGAGATAAAGGGTTGGACATGAGACGCTCCCCCTACTGAGATACAGGGATGGACATGAGACGCTCCCCCTACTGAGATACAGGGACGGACATGAGACGCTCCCCCTACTGAGATACAGGGATGGACATGAGACGCTCCCCCTACTGAGATACAGGGATGGACATGAGACCCCCCCCCCTACTGAAATACAGGGACGGACATGAGACGCTCCCCCTACTGAGATACAGGAATGGACATGAGACCCCCCCTACTGAAATACAGGGACGGACATGAGACGCTCCCCCTACTGAGGTACGAGGATGGACATGAGACGGTCCCCTACTGAGATACAGGGGCGGACATGAGACGCTCCCTCTACTGAGATACGGGGATGGACATGAGACGCTCTCCCCTACTGAGATGCAGGGATGGACATGAGACTCTCCCCCTACTGAGATACAGGGATGGACATGAGACGCTCCCCCTACTGAGATACAGGGATGGACATGAGACGCTCCCTCTACTGAGATACAGGGATGGACATGAGACGCTCCCCCTACTGAGATAAAGGGTTGGACATGAGACGCTCCCCCTACTGAGATACAGGGATGGACATGAGACGCTCCCCCTACTGAGATACAGGGACGGACATGAGACGCTCCCCCTACTGAGATACAGGGATGGACATGAGACGCTCCCCCTACTGAGATACAGGGATGGACATGAGACCCCCCCTACTGAAATACATGGACGGACATGAGACGCTCCCCCTACTGAGATACAGGGATGGACATGAGACCCCCCCCCCTACTGAAATACAGGGACGGACATGAGACGCTCCCCCTACTGAGGTACGAGGATGGACATGAGACGCTCGCCCTACTGAGATACAGGGGCGGACATGAGACGCTCCCCCTACTGAGATACGGGGATGGACATGAGACGCTCCCCCTACTGAGATACAGGGGCGGACATGAGACCCCCCCCCCCCCATACTGAAATACAGGGATGGACATGAGACGCTCCCCCTACTGAGATACAGAGATGGACATGAGACGCTCCCCCCACTGAGATACAGGGACGGACATGAGACGTTCCCCCTACTGAGATACAGGGATGGACATGAGACGTTCCCCCTACTGAGATACAGGGGCGGACATGAGACCCCCCCCCCTACTGAAATACAGGGATGGACATGAGACGCCCCCCCCCCCTACTGAGATACAGGGATGGACATGAGAGGCCCCCATACTGAGATACAGGGACGGACATGAGACGCTCTTCCTACTGAGATACAGGGATGGACATGAGACGCTCCCCCTACTGAGATGCAGGGACGCGACTCAGCGCTCCCCCTACTGGGATACAGGGATGGACACGAGACACCCCTCCACCCCCCTACTGAAATACAGGGACGGACATGAGACGCTCCCCCTACTGAAATACAGGGATGGGCATGAGACGCTCCCCCTACTGAGATACAGGGATGGACATGAGACGCTCCCCCTACTGAGATACAGGGATGGACATGAGACGCTCCCCCTACTGAGATACAGGGATGGACATGAGACGCTCCCCCTACTGAGATACAGGGATGGACATGAGACGCTCCCCCTACTGAGATACAGGGATGGACATGAGACGCTCCCCCCTACTGAGATGCAGGGACGCGACTCAGCACTCCCCCTACTGGGATACAGGGATGGACATGAGACGCTCCCCCTACTGAGATACAGGGATGGACATGAGACGCTCCCCTTACTGAGATACAGGGACGGACATGAGACGCTCCCCTTACTGAGATAAAGGGATGGTCATGAGACGCTCCCCCTACTGAAATACAGGGATGGACATGAGACGCTCCCCCTACTGAGATACAGGGATGGACATGAGACGCTCCCCCTACTGAGATACAGGGATGGACATGAGACGCTCCCCCCTACTGAGATGCAGGGACGCGACTCAGCACTCCCCCTACTGGGATACAGGGATGGACATGAGACGCTCCCCCTACTGAGATACAGGGATGGACATGAGACGCTCCCCCTACTGAGATACAGGGACGGACATGAGACGCTCCCCCTACTGAGATAAAGGGATGGAAATGAGACGCTGCCCCTACTGAGATACAGGGATGGACATGAGACGCTCCCCCTACTGAGATACAGGGACGGACATGAGACACTCCCCCTACTGAGATAAAGGGGCGGACATGAGACGCGCCTTTTACTGAGATACAGGGATGGACATGAGACGCTCCCCCTACTGAGATACAGGGGCGGACATGAGACGCTCCCCCTACTGAGATACAGGGGCGGACATGAGACGCGCCTTTTACTGAGATACAGGGATGGACATGAGACGCTCCCCCTACTGAGATACAGGGACGGACATGAAACGCTCCCCCTACTGAGATAAAGGGATGGACATGAGACGCTCCCCCTACTGAGATACAGGGATGGTCATGAGACGCTCCCCCTACTGAGATACAGGGATGGACATGAGACGCTCCTCCTACTGAGATACAGGGACGGACATGAGACGCTCCCCCTACTGAGATACAGGGATGGACATGAGACACCCCTCCCCCCCCCCCCTACTGAGATACAGAGATGGACATGAGACGCTCCTCCCTACTGAGATAAAGGGATGGACATGAGACACCCCTCCCCCCACCCTACTGAGATACAGGGATGGGCATGAGACGCTCCTCCCTACTGAGATAAAGGGATGGACATGAGACACCCCTCCCCCCCCCCCCTACTGAGATACAGGGATGGACATGAGACGCTCCCCCTACTGAGATACAGGGATGGACATGAGACGCTCCTCACTACTGAGATAAAGGGATGGACATGAGACACCCCTCCCCCCTACTGAGATACAGGGATGGACATGTGACGCCCCCCCCCCTACTGAGATACAGTAATGGACATGAGACGCTCCCCCTACTGAGATACAGGGATGGACATGAGACGCTCCCCCTACTGAGATACAGGGACGGACATGAGACGCTCCCGCTACTGAGATACAGGGATGGACATGAGACGCTCCCCCCTACTGAGATACAGGGACGGACATGAGACGCTCCCCCTACGGAGATAAAGGGTTGGACATGAGACGCTCCCCCTACTGAGATACAGGGATGGACATGAGACGTTCCCCCTACTGAGATACAGGGACGGACATGAGACGCTCCCCCTACTGAGATACAGGGATGGACATGAGACGCTCCCCCTACTGAGATACAGGGATGGACATGAGACCCCCCCCCCCCTACTGAAATACAGGGACGGACATGAGACGCTCCCCCTACTGAGATACAGGGATGGACATGAGACCCCCCCTACTGAAATACAGGGACGGACATGAGACGCTCCCCCTACTGAGGTACGAGGATGGACATGAGACGCTCCCCTACTGAGATACAGGGGCGGACATGAGACGCTCCCTCTACTGAGATACGGGGATGGACATGAGACGCTCTCCCCTACTGAGATGCAGGGATGGACATGAGACTCTCCCCCTACTGAGATACAGGGATGGACATGAGACGCTCCCCCTACTGAGATACAGGGATGGACATGAGACGCTCCCTCTACTGAGATACAGGGATGGACATGAGACGCTCCCCCTACTGAGATAAAGGGTTGGACATGAGACGCTCCCCCTACTGAGATACAGGGATGGACATGAGACGCTCCCCCTACTGAGATACAGGGACGGACATGAGACGCTCCCCCTACTGAGATACAGGGATGGACATGAGACGCTCCCCCTACTGAGATACAGGGATGGACATGAGACCCCCCTACTGAAATACATGGACGGACATGAGACGCTCCCCCTACTGAGATACAGGGATGGACATGAGACCCCCCCCCTACTGAAATACAGGGACGGACATGAGACGCTCCCCCTACTGAGGTACGAGGATGGACATGAGACGCTCGCCCTACTGAGATACAGGGGCGGACATGAGACGCTCCCCCTACTGAGATACGGGGATGGACATGAGACGCTCCCCCTACTGAGATACAGGGGCGGACATGAGACCCCCCCCCATACTGAAATACAGGGATGGACATGAGACGCTCCCCCTACTGAGATACAGAGATGGACATGAGACGCTCCCCCCACTGAGATACAGGGACGGACATGAGACGTTCCCCCTACTGAGATACAGGGATGGACATGAGACGTTCCCCCTACTGAGATACAGGGGCGGACATGAGACCCCCCCCCCCTACTGAAATACAGGGATGGACATGAGACGCCCCCCCCCTACTGAGATACAGGGATGGACATGAGAGGCCCCCATACTGAGATACAGGGACGGACATGAGACGCTCTTCCTACTGAGATACAGGGATGGACATGAGACGCTCCCCCTACTGAGATGCAGGGACGCGACTCAGCGCTCCCCCTACTGGGATACAGGGATGGACATGAGACGCTCCCCCTACTGAGATACAGGGATGGACATGAGACGCTCCCCCTACTGAGATACAGGGACGGACATGAGACGCTCCCCCTACTGAGAAAAAGGGATGGACATGAGACGCTCCCCCTACTGAGATACAGGGATGGACATGAGACGCTCCCCCTACTGAGATACAGGGATGGACATGAGACACTCCCCCTACTGAGATACAGGGATGGACATAAGACGCTCCCCCCTACTGAGATACAGGGAAGGACATGAGACGCTCCCCCTACTGAGATGCAGGGATGGACATGAGACACCCCTCCCCCACACCCCCCTACTGAGATACAGGGATGGACATAAGACGCTCCCCCTACTGAGATACAGGGATGGACATGAGACGCTCCCCCCTACTGAGATGCAGGGACGCGACTCAGCGCTCCCCCTACTGGGATACAGGGATGGACATGAGACGCTCCCCCTACTGAGATACAGGGATGGACATGAGACGCTCCCCCTACTGAGATACAGGGACGGACATGAGACGCTCCCCCTACTGAGATGCAGGGATGGACATGAGACACCCCTCCCCCCTTACTGA
Organism: Chirona hameri; assembly: GCA_036785665.1. NCBI lineage: Eukaryota > Metazoa > Arthropoda > Thecostraca > Balanomorpha > Balanidae > Chirona > Chirona hameri. The sequence continues at coordinate 7,957 of JAXIVJ010000295.1, read as the reverse complement.
GATACAGGGATGGACATGAGACGCTCCCCCTACTGAGATACAGGGGCGGACATGAGACGCACCTTTTACTGAGATACAGGAATGGACATGAGACGCGCCTTTTACTGAGATACAGGGATGTACATGAGACGCTCCCCCTACTGAGATACAGGGGCGGACATGAGACGCGCCTTTTACTGAGATACAGGGATGGACATGAGACGCTCCCCCCTACTGAGATGCAGGGACGCGACTCAGCGCTCCCCCTACTGGGATACAGGGATGGACATGAGACGCTCCCCCTACTGAGATACAGGGATGGACATGAGACGCTCCCCCTACTGAGATACAGGGACTGAAATGAGACGCTCCCCCTACTGAGATAAAGGGATGGAAATGAGACGCTCCCCCTACTGAGATACAGGGATGGACATGAGACGCTCCCCCTACTGAGATACAGGGACGGACATGAGACGCTCCCCCTACTGAGATAAAGGGGCGGACATGAGACGCGCCTTTTACTGAGATACAGGGATGGACATGAGACGCTCCCCCTACTGAGATACAGGGGCGGACATGAGACGCTCCCCCTACTGAGATACAGGGGCGGACATGAGACGCGCCTTTTACTGAGATACAGGGATGGACATGAGACGCTCCCCCTACTGAGATACAGGAACGGACATGAGACGCTCCCCCTACTGAGATAAAGGGATGGACATGAGACGCTCCCCCTACTAAGATACAGGGATGGACATGAGACGCTCCCCCTACTGAGATACAGGGATGGACATGAGACGCTCCTCCTACTGAGATACAGGGACGGACATGAGACCCCCCCCCCCCTACTGAAATACAGGGACGGACATGAGACGCTCCCCCTACTGAGGTACGAGGATGGACATGAGACGCTCCCCCTACTGAGATACAGGGGCGGACATGAGACGCTCCCCCTACTGAGATACGGGGATGGACATGAGACTCTCCCCCTACTGAGATACAGGGGCGGACATGAGACCCCCCCCCCTACTGAAATACAGGGATGGACATGAGACGCTCCCCCTACTGAGATACTGGGATGGACATGAGACGCTCCCCCTACTGAGATACAGGGACGGACATGAGACGTTCCCCCTACTGAGATACAGGGATGGACATGAGACGTTCCCCCTACTGAGATACAGGGGCGGACATGAGACCCCCCCCCCCCCTACTGAAATACAGGGATGGACATGAGACGCTCCCCCTACTGAGATACAGGGATGGACATGAGACGCTCCCCCTTCTAAGATACAGGGATGGACATGAGACGCTCCCCCTACTGAGATAAAGGGTTGGACATGAGACGCTCCACCTACTGAGATACAGGGATGGACATGAGACGCTCCCCCCTACTGAGATACAGGGACGGACATGAGACGCTCCCCCTACTGAGATACGGGGATGGACATGAGACGCTCCCCCTACTGAGATACGGGGATGGACATGAGACTCTCCCCCTACTGAGATACAGGGGCGGACATGAGACCCCCCCCCCCCCCTACTGAAATACAGGGATGGACATGAGACGCTCCCCCTACTGAGATACAGGGATGGACATGAGACGCTCCCCCTACTGAGATACAGGGACGGACATGAGACGTTCCCCCTACTGAGATACAGGGATGGACATGAGACGTTCCCCCTACTGAGATACAGGGGCGGACGTGAGACCCCCCTACTGAAATACAGGGATGGACATGAGACGCTCCCCCTACTGAGATACAGGGATGGACATGAGACGCTCCCCTTCTAAGATACAGGGATGGACATGAGACGTCCCCCTACTGAGATAAAGGGTTGGACATGAGACGCTCCACCTACTGAGATACAGGGATGGACATGAGACGCTCCCCCCTACTGAGATACAGGGACGGACATGAGACGCTCCCCCTACTGAGATACAGGGATGGACATGAGACGCTCCCCCTACTGAGATACAGGGATGGACATGAGACCCCCCCCCCCCCCCTACTGAAATACAGGGACGGACATGAGACGCTCCCCCTACTGAGATACAGGGATGGACATGAGAACCCCCCCTACTGAAATACAGGGACGGACATGAGACGCTCCCCCTACTGAGGTACGAGGATGGACATGAGACGCTCCCCCTACTGAGATACAGGGGCGGACATGAGACGCTCCCCCTACTGAGATACGGGGATGGACATGAGACGCTCCCCCTACTGAGATACAGGGGCGGACATGAGACCCCCCCCCCTACTGAAATACAGGGATGGACATGAGACGCTCCCCCTACTGAGATACAGGGATAGACATGAGACGCTCCCCCTACTGAGATACAGGGACGGACATGAGACGTTCCCCCTACTGAGATACAGGGATGGACATGAGACGTTCCCCCTACTGAGATACAGAGGCGGACATGAGACCCCCCTACTGAAATACAGGGATGGACATGAGACGCCCCCCCTACTGAGATTCAGGGATGGACATGAGACGCTCCCCCTACTGAGATACAGGGACGGACGTGAGACGCTCCCCCTACTGAGATACAGGGACGGACATGAGACGCTCCCCCTACTGAGATACAGGGGCGGACATGAGACGCGCCTTTTACTGAGATACAGGGATGGACATGAGACGCGCCTTTTACTGAGATACAGGGATGTACATGAGACGCTCCCCCTACTGAGATACAGGGGCGGACATGAGACGCGCCTTTTACTGAGATACAGGGATGGACATGAGACGCTCCCCCCTACTGAGATGCAGGGACGCGACTCAGCGCTCCCCCTACTGTTTTACAGGGATGGATATGAGACGCTCACCCTACTGAGATACCGAGATGGACATGAGACGCTCCCCCTACTGAGATATAGGGACGGACATGAGACGCTCCCCCTACTGAGATAAAGGGATGGAAATGAGACGCTCCCCCTACTGAGATACAGGGATGGACATGAGACGCTCCCCCTACTGAGATACAGGGACGGACATGAGACACTCCCCCTACTGAGATAAAGGAGCGGATATGAGACGCGCCTTTTACTGAGATTCAGGGATGGACATGAGACGCTCCCCCTACTGAGATACAGGGATGGACATGAGACACCCCTCCCCCCCCCCCCTACTGAGATACAGGGATGGACATTAGACGCTCCTCCCTACTGAGATAAAGGGATGGACATGAGACACCCCTCTCCCCTACTGAGATACAGGGACAGGGATGGACATGAGACGCTCCTCCCTACTGAGATAAAGGGATGGACTTGAGACACCCCTCTCCCCCCCCCCCCCTACTGAGATACAGGGATGGACATGAGACGCTCCCCCTACTGAGATACAGGGATGGACATGAGACGCTCCTCCCTACTGAGATAAAGGGATGGACATGAGACACCCCTCCCCCCCCCCCCAATACTGAGATACAGGGATAGACATGAGACGCTCCCCCTACTGAGATACAGGGATGGACATGAGACGCTCCCCCTACTGAGATTCAGGGATGGACATGAGACGCTCCCCCTACTGAGATACAGGGACGGACGTGAGACGCTCCCCCTACTGAGATACAGGGACGGACATGAGACGCTCCCCCTACTGAGATACAGGGGCGGACATGAGACGCGCCTTTTACTTAGATACAGGGATGGACATGAGACGCGCCTTTTACTGGGATACAGGGATGTACATGAGACGCTCCCCCTACTGAGATACAGGGGCGGACATGAGACGCGCCTTTTACTGAGATACAGGGATGGACATGAGACGCTCCCCCCTACTGAGATGCAGGGACGCGACTCAGCGCTCCCCCTACTGTTTTACAGGGATGGATATGAGACGCTCACCCTACTGAGATACCGAGATGGACATGAGACGCTCCCCCTACTGAGATACAGGGACGGACATGAGACGCTCCCCCTACTGAGATAAAGGGATGGAAATGAGACGCTCCCCCTACTGAGATACAGGGATGGACATGAGACGCTCCCCCTACTGAGATACAGGGACGGACATGAGACACTCCCCCTACTGAGATAAAGGAGCGGGTATGAGACGCGCCTTTTACTGAGATTCAGGGATGGACATGAGACGCTCCCCCTACTGAGATACAGGGATGGACATGAGACACCCCTCCCCCCCTACTGAGATACAGGGATGGACATTAGACGCTCCTCCCTACTGAGATAAAGGGATGGACATGAGACACCCCTCTCCCCTACTGAGATACAGGGACAGGGATGGACATGAGACGCTCCTCCCTACTGAGATAAAGGGATGTACTTGAGACACCCCTCTCCCCCCCCCTACTGAGATACAGGGATGGACATGAGACGCTCCCCCTACTGAGATACAGGGATGGACATGAGACGCTCCTCCCTACTGAGATAAAGGGATGGACATGAGACACCCCTCCCCCCCCCCCAATACTGAGATACAGGGATAGACATGAGACGCTCCCCCTACTGAGATACAGGGATGGACATGAGACGCTCCCCCTACTGAGATACAGGGATGGACATGAGACGCTCCCCCTACTGAGATACAGGGACGGACATGAGACGCTCCCCCTACAGAGATACAGGGATGGACATGAGACGCTCCCCCCTACTGAGATACAGGGATGGACATGAGACGCTCCCCCTACTGAGATAAAGGGTTGGACATGAGACGCTCCCCCTACTGAGATACAGGGATGGACATTAGACGTTCCCCCCTACTGAGATACAGGGACGGACATGAGACGCTCCCCCTACTGATATACAGGGATGGACATGAGACGCTCCCCCTACTGAGATACAGGGATGGACATGAGACCCCCCCCCCCCTACTGAAATACAGGGACGGACATGAGACGCTCCCCCTACTGAGATACAGGGATGGACATGAGACCCCCCCCCCTACTGAAATACAGGGACGGACATGAGACGCTCCCCCTACTGAGATACAGGGGCGGACATGATACCCCCCCCCCCCCTACTGAAATACAGGGATGGACATGAGACGCTCCCCCTACTGAGATACAGGGATGGACATAAGACGCTCCCCCTACTGAGATACGGGGATGGACATGAGACGCTCCCCCTACTGAGATACAGGGGCGGACATGATACCCCCCCCCCCCCCTACTGAAATACAGGGATGGACATGAGACGCTCCCCCTACTGAGATACAGGGATGGACATGAGACGCTCCCCCTACTGAGATACAGGGACGGACATGAGACGTTCCCCCTACTGAGATACAGGGATGGACATGAGACGTTCCCCCTACTGAGATACAGGGGCGGACATGAGACCCCCCCCTACTGAAATACAGGGATGGACATGAGACGCTCCCCCTACTGAGATACAGGGATGGACATGAGACGCTCCCCCTACTGAGATACAGGGACGGACATGAGACGCTCCCCCTACTGAGATACAGGGATGGACATTGGACACCCCTCGCCCCCTACTGAAATACAGGGACGGACATGAGACGCTCCCCCTACTGAAATACAGGGATGGACATGAGACGCTCCCCCTACTGAGATACAGGGATGGACATGAGACGCTCCCCCTACTGAGATACAGGGATGGACATGAGACGCTCCTTCCTACTGAGATGCAGAACGCGACTCAGCGCTCCCCCTACTGGGATACAGGGATGGACATGAGACGCTCCCCCTACTGAGATACAGGGGCGGACATGAGACGCGCCCCCTACTGAGATACAGGGATGGACATGAGACGCTCCCCCTACTGAGATACAGGGATGGACATGAGACGCTTCCCCTACTGAGATACAGGGGCGGACATGAGACGCGCCCTCTACTGAGATACAAGGATGGACATGGGACGCTCCCCCTACTGAGATACAGGGATGGACATGAGACGCTCCCTCTACTGAGATACAGGGATGGACATGAGACGCTCCTTTTACTGAGATACAGGGATGGACATGAGACGCTCCCCCCTACTGAGATACAGGGACGGACATGAGACGCTCCCCCTACTGAGATACAGGGACTGACATGAGAAGCTCCCCCTACTGGGATACAGGGATGGGCATGAGACGCTCCCCCTACTGAGATACAGGGATGGACATGAGACGCTCCCCCTACTGAGATACAGGGACGGACATGAGACGCTCCCCCTACTGAGATAAAGGGATCGACATGAGACGCTCCCCCTACTGAGATACGGGGATGGACATGAGACGCTCCCCCTACTGAGATACAGGGATGGACATGAGACGCTCCTCCTACTGAGATACAGGGACGGGCAGGAGACGCTCCCCCTACTGAGATACAGGCATGGACACGAGACACCCCTCCACCCCCCTACTGAAATACAGGGACGGACATGAGACGCTCCCCCTACTGAAATACAGGGATGGGCATGAGACGCTCCCCCTACTGAGATACAGGGATGGACATGAGACGCTCCCCCTACTGAGATACAGGGATGGACATGAGACGCTCCCCCTACTGAGATACAGGGATGGACATGAGACGCTCCCCCTACTGAGATACAGGGATGGACATGAGACGCTCCCCCTACTGAGATACAGGGATGGACATGAGACGCTCCCCCCTACTGAGATGCAGGGACGCGACTCAGCACTCCCCCTACTGGGATACAGGGATGGACATGAGACGCTCCCCCTACTGAGATACAGGGATGGACATGAGACGCTCCCCCTACTGAGATACAGGGACGGACATGAGACGCTCCCCTTACTGAGATAAAGGGATGGTCATGAGACGCTCCCCCTACTGAAATACAGGGATGGACATGAGACGCTCCCCCTACTGAGATACAGGGATGGACATGAGACGCTCCCCCTACTGAGATACAGGGATGGACATGAGACGCTCCCCCCTACTGAGATGCAGGGACGCGACTCAGCACTCCCCCTACTGGGATACAGGGATGGACATGAGACGCTCCCCCTACTGAGATACAGGGATGGACATGAGACGCTCCCCCTACTGAGATACAGGGACGGACATGAGACGCTCCCCCTACTGAGATAAAGGGATGGAAATGAGACGCTGCCCCTACTGAGATACAGGGATGGACATGAGACGCTCCCCCTACTGAGATACAGGGACGGACATGAGACACTCCCCCTACTGAGATAAAGGGGCGGACATGAGACGCGCCTTTTACTGAGATACAGGGATGGACATGAGACGCTCCCCCTACTGAGATACAGGGGCGGACATGAGACGCTCCCCCTACTGAGATACAGGGGCGGACATGAGACGCGCCTTTTACTGAGATACAGGGATGGACATGAGACGCTCCCCCTACTGAGATACAGGGACGGACATGAAACGCTCCCCCTACTGAGATAAAGGGATGGACATGAGACGCTCCCCCTACTGAGATACAGGGATGGACATGAGACGCTCCCCCTACTGAGATACAGGGATGGACATGAGACGCTCCTCCTACTGAGATACAGGGACGGACATGAGACGCTCCCCCTACTGAGATACAGGGATGGACATGAGACACCCCTCCCCCCCTACTGAGATACAGAGATGGACATGAGACGCTCCTCCCTACTGAGATAAAGGGATGGACATGAGACACCCCTCCCCCCCCCCCCTACTGAGATACAGGGATGGGCATGAGACGCTCCTCCCTACTGAGATAAAGGGATGGACATGAGACACCCCTCCCCCCCCCCCTACTGAGATACAGGGATGGACATGAGACGCTCCCCCTACTGAGATACAGGGATGGACATGAGACGCTCCTCACTACTGAGATAAAGGGATGGACATGAGACACCCCTCCCCCCTACTGAGATACAGGGATGGACATGTGACGCCCCCCCCCCCTACTGAGATACAGGAATGGACATGAGACGCTCCCCCTACTGAGATACAGGGATGGACATGAGACGCTCCCCCTACTGAGATACAGGGACGGACATGAGACGCTCCCGCTACTGAGATACAGGGATGGACATGAGA